>JAPMOQ010038114.1:345804-402003 GCA_026543055.1 Argiope trifasciata | reverse complement strand
CAAGGCTTCAGAATTGCAACACATCTTAAAATAATTGTTATTCTTGTGTATTTTCGTTTTTGTACTTATTTTCTTACTACTTACTTACTTCAACGGAAATAAAAAAGAATGACCAAAAAGTCAATCAATCTAATACTATAATACGAGGAATGGTTGTCAAGTCGAAAATCGCCCCAGAATTAATAAACTCCGGTAAACTTGGGGGTCTCGGTTTTTGGCATCGAGGAATCGATTGGCGCCGGTTTTGAAGCGCTACGGTCGAGCAGTTCAGAGTAACAGATAGGATATTTTCAAACTTTATTAGTTCGCCATAATGGCTACTTAAATTTTCAAGCGGTAACGTGCTGCCATCTATAGCCAATATGGCAAACTCATAAAGTTTTATGTTTATGCTGTTATAGGTTTATAATATGTTTCTTATGTATGTATATACGTTTGGTTTTTCTAAATAAATTTGTCAAAAATATTGAACTTCAACACACTTCAATCCTTACCTTTACTTTACCTTTGTATAGAATAGTTCCCTTTGCAAACTCTAACTTTGTTTAGAATAGTACAATGGTGCACTTGAACCGGTTATCTTTTCACCAATGGTTTCACAAATTTTCTTATGGCATGTATTGTTTTGATAAATCTTAATTGAAAATTTAAATCTTCGAGTTAGCTTCGAAACCTGTTTTCTCCGAGCGGAGCTCGGTCACCCGCTGGTAGATATAAAATGTACGATGGAGCTACTTAGAGCATGGTTCCAAAAATTATCTAAAACCATTCACTGCACATGTTTGAGTACTACATAAGAGAATCATAAATTGATTTAAATATGTGTAGCAAAATATAATTTACCTGAAAATGAGTCATCCATCCGACTAAGGACGGTATGATGAAGAATGGAAACACTCCCACTATGTTTAAAATGCCACTGACAGTACCTGTATAAGAGTAAATTAAATTATGAAAATGTGTTATAATTAATAAGTTATCATTTATGAAAACATTCTGTTCGTTACTTTTTAGCTATTCGCATAGATCAGTGGTGGGGAAACTTTTTTTAAGACGGGCCATTTGTAATAATGAGACGATCGTAGCGGGCCAAAGAATAATGCTTAATCGTTAAAAAATGTATGTGTTCTATCAACATATACATTTATTATTACATACACTTATTATTTTAATAGTAAAAAAGCAAAAGGTAAGAAAATTATAAGCACAAAATATAAAATGAATTTAGTGTAGTTCTTGATGTGAAGTATTATCACTTTATTTTCTGGTGTCATTACTGGTTGATGGTGCACGAGAAAAATGAAATTGAGATTGTTTTATCAAAATTTCATCATAGTCCGGTTCCATTTGCGAATCAGAAATTCTTATAACTGATGAAAGGTGCTCATCTGTAATTCTGTTTCTTAAAGAAGTTTTCCTAAGCTTCATTGTTGAAAAGATTTGTACCCATATATAAGATGAGCCGAATATTGTCATTATCTTCATTGCATGAGTAATTAGATTTGGGAAATTATCTAGACTTAAATTTTTATAAAATTCTTGTAATGGTACTGTATGAAAAGTTACAACAATATTAAGTATATGGTCAATATCTAAAGCCGATTTATAGAGAGCATCCTGATGTGTAAGGCAATGCAAAAAAAAAACAACATCCTTTTCCGGATACTTAGAATTAAATTTCCCAACAAACCTTTGATTGATTCCAAATATATTAGGAGCACCATCTGTAGTTACATTACATAACTTATCAATAGGTAAACGAAGTTTATCGATTTTCAAATTCACAAAATATATCGGCACCAGTCGTTGCTTCTTTCATTGACTGCAGCCCTGCAAGTCCTTCTGAAATTTTTATGCGGGTCGTCACATTACGAAGTAAGAATGGGCACTCTTAAACGGGCCGGATTAAACCTTTCCGCGGGCCGGACTTGGCCTGCGGGCCGTAGTTTCCCCATGAATGGCATAGATTTTTAAAGAATGTATTTTTTTTATCAAAAATTCACCTTCAAGTTAGCCTTTGACAAAGGCGGGAAATTCCAATTTCTTTAATCTTTTATAACTGAAATTTCTTCGGTCTTATATTTTAAATTGTTATTACTGTGATTATTTGGAATGAATTTCGTTTTAAAAAAAGAAAAAGTAAAATCGGAGCAATTTTCTCAGCTTTTGAGTTTTCCCCAAATTCAAGGACAATCTCAGAAAAAGGACAATAAGAATCGATTTGCAAGATGCTCTTGCAATATCATGTTAATAAAATAAAATGCATAAATCTTTTTATATTTTAAATGATTAGCTAAAAAAATTAAAGAAATTACGCCTTTGATAGAATAACAATAAAGGCAAATAAAGCTGAAAATTAAGATATTTGTTATTTGTGTAATTCTTTTTGGGAATAGGAAGGAAAAAAATTACGCAATCTTATACTGCCGTTAAATTATCAGCAATTACTATCATTATTTCTTAAATTTTGGATTAAATTGGAACTATTGGTCTCAACTACAAATGAAATTAAACAGAAACACATTTTATCCCATTTACTTGATTCCATCACCAAAGATAGTTAGGGAAAGAACTATTTTATGCATTTAAAATTAACTTAATAATTATATCTAATCCAGTTTATTTTTGGTTATGATTAATTAATGATTTTTACGAGTATTTTTATTTATATATATATATAAATTATTTCATTTAAAAACAGTAAGCGTCAGTTTGGGCTCCACACAAAGTAAAACCTTGAATCTGATTAACTGCGTATTTATAAATATTAAATAACATTATGTATTTACGTATTAACAGTGAATAAATGATAGAAAATATTAATGAATCACTGATGTTTAAAATACTATTTGATAAAAAGATTCCATTTCCTTATTTTTAATTCTTAAAAATCGGCATTTTTATTTAATATCTGTCTACTATTTTTGCATGTGCTGACGAATACATTTAAGTGCTAATAGGTAAGCCATGTATGAATTTTTCCATGTGGAGAAAATAGTTAACCTATGCAGGGCAAACTTATATTTAACAGTATTGAAATGATTTTCGTTCATAAATGAGGGCGTGATTTTTTATATTATGCGTATAATCGTAGAACAAAATGGAAAAGTTTCAAGAAAATTCGGAAACCTTACCTGAAAGATTAGGCGCTATGTCAACGCCTGCCAAGCAGACGCCAAAAGTGACGAATTCTCCGAGTACTCCACCAAGAATAAAGAGTATTGTTGTGGCCGTGACATCACGCCCGACGTACGTGATGCCGATAAATGCACCGCAGGACACAACTGTATCTGTAATGAATGATAATGGAAATTACTTCAGAAACGGCGTAGATTGTGTAAATATATAACTCAATTAATTCAAGATGTCCCAAAGTCATGAGCTTTTGGAGTATAATTTAGTGCTGTTTTTAAATCTAATACTATAATACGAGGAATGGTTGCCAAGTCGAAAATCGCCCCAGAATTAATAAACTCCGGTAAACTTGGGGGTCTGGGGTTTTTGGCCACGAGGAATCGATTGGCGCCGGTTTTGAAGCGCGACGGTCGAGCAGTTCGGAGTTACAGATAGGATATTTTCTAACTTTATTAGTTCGCCATAATGGCTACTTAAATTTTCAAGCGGTAACGTGCTGCCATCTATAGCCAATATGGTGAACTAATAAAGTTTTATGTTTATGCTGTTATAGGTTTATAATATGTTTCTTATGTATGTATATATGTTTGGTTTATCTAAATAAATTTGTCAAAAATATTGAACTTCAACATACTTCAATCTTTATCTTTACTTTACCTTTGTATAGAATAGTTCCCTTTCCAAACTCTAACTTTGTTTAGAATAATTTACAATGGTGCACTTTAACCGGTTATCTTTTCACCAAAGGTTTCACAAATTTTCTTATGGCATGTATTGTTTTGATAAATCACAATTGAAAATTTAAATCTTCGAGTTAGCTTCGATACCTGTTTTCTCAGAGCGGAGCTCGGTCACCCGCTGGTAACATAAAATATTAAATATATTCTAAAATGTATATATAATTTATTTTATGAATGTTGTATTTTGATTTGTAGAGTTTTATCATGCACTAAATGCATAGTTAAATTCGCTTATTCTAGTATTAAGTTTATATCTTTATTATTTATTAAAAGGGATAAGCTAAAAGATTATAAATAAATTAGAATGATTTAAGTGATCAGTTATTTAAGGTATCATCACTAGATTAAAAACATGAATTTGGATAAAAATTCAAATTATTATTATCATTTGCAGGTTTTAAAAAATAGATATGTTTTTATTTCCAATTATTTCATTATTTTGTCTCTATGTCAATTTGAAGCCAAGTTACACAAGGAGTTTCAAATGGAAAGGCACGAAACTACACTGTGGTTATAAATGAAGACTTTATTCAAAGCCTACACCATAGACCTGGGCACAACGATTTCATTAATGAACAAGTCGAGAGATTCTTTGTTCCCAGAATTCCTATGGCTATGACGACACCCAGTCCTTCACAGCGTCCTTGAATTCGTCGTCTGAGTTGAAGCACTTCCCTTTATATGTTTTTTCAGGAGACCAGACACATGGAAATCGCAGAGGGACATGCGCTAGCTGCTCCCACTTCAACTAGGCCATTTAACCTTGCAGACGCGCGAAGGACTGGGTTATGAAGAAGAATCACACCCTCCCTGAGTAGTTCCGATCTTTTGTACTTGTACCTGCGTAGTCTTCGGAGTATCTTAGCTAACCCCGACCATTAACTCCGATGTGTACTTAGTTTAGTTATATTAGCGTCCCGTTGTAAAGCAACATTAGGTTTATTTTGGGACGGACCTCGTAATTTTGAAGGTGACGAGGTCGGCACCTGAGCTGGCACCCCTCACCACCACTCCGCACCATACCAGCGGGAGGACGTTTGGCCTGACAGTTTTTACGTGCTAGAGCCTCACATGACGGCTCTTCGGTTGAATCGCTCCAAGGCCGAGACCTTACCACCAGGCCACCGCGACCCAGTAAATGATCGAGGAATTCAACACATAGTGGATCTTGGACGGCGAACTCAAGGACGCTGTTAAGGGCTGGGTCTCGTCACGGTCACAGGAATTCTGGGAACAAGGACTCCTTCGACTTGTTAATTTATGGAATCGTTGTGCCGAGACCTATGATGTATACTTTTTATAAAGTCTTCATTTATACCCCCAATGTAGTTTCGTACTTTTTCATTCGAACACCCCTAGTAGTAACCAATACTCACGTAAGTGATGCTTATTTATAAACATATAAAGACTAAATGAATTTTAAGAAGAACAAGTTTTTCAGAATTCTACTTTGCGAATATCGTCATGTCTCGTACTCTAATCAAGATGTCTTTAAGAGCACTAATTATAAATTTCATTATGTAATATACAGAATGTAATGATTTGATTTTGAATACTCTAGAAGTGGATTTATGATTAATTTAATATTTTATTTTTTGCATTCGGAAAATAACGGCAAAAGCTGCGCTGTTATTTTCCTACGAGAAGAAAGCGACACATCAGGAAATGTTATTTTGTGCGCTACAGAATCCAAAGAGTGTATGCATGTCAGCGTGCACTTCCTTGTAAGCTAAATAGTGAGCCGTTTTGACATAAATAGATTCATGGCTGGGAAGATAAAATTCATAGAAAGTTATTGAATATGCGAAGAGAAAAGTTCTTGTCATCTTTCAAACGTTGCCATAAGAAATCCACAATTAGAGGAAGAAAAGAATTTGGAATTTCTCAACCGATAGTACGGCGAGTGCTTAAAAACTGGCTGAAACTTTGAATTAATACAGTAGTGACTAATTATTTCACATGTGATAAAATGTAGACTTCCGATTTCATGTTTGTCGCATAAGACATGGGATTTACGGCGAATACATTGAATAAAACTACGAAACTTCTTCTGTCTAGTGGTATATCATAAGTATCTTTAGCTATTTCGATTCTTTATAAATGAATCTTAAAATTCTCATTCTTTTTTTAATTACCTTTATAGTTAGTTAAAGGGTATCGTAATCACAAAAATGTTTCCAACAATGGGAAATGATAACTGATTACATTTTACATTTACTTTAGTAAAATTAATTCCTCGACGCAAGGTTGTAGATGAAATTATAATAAATGAAAAAAAAAACCCCTCCTTCTTAAATTAAAAGACTTAATAATATCTTCATTTTCCAAAAAGAGCTATCTACATTGTTGTTTATACTTCTTTTTCTAAAAGCGAAACAAAATTATTCAATATTTGTTTATAGTCCTTCCATGGTTAAAATATAATGTCATATTTAGCTGAGATTTAAATTTTTTCAAATAAATTGCTTAATTTATTCGCAAAATTAATTATAATATGAAATATCAAGAAACTAAATGTATAATTTTTCTTAAAACATTGCCATTTCAAAAAGTTTCAAATTCGCTGCAACTTTCAACAGATTGGTCAAAAAATATATTAGCGAAGATATATCGGTTTCCTTAAATATACCTGTAGAAAGGTATAGTGCACTTTCAAAGATATATATGAAGTAGAATATATAAACTTTTGTCTTCAATTGTTATAAAAATTTGGATCACTGAATTAGTTCCGCAGTCTTCAACTTTTTAATACTCCCAGTACCTTTGGAATTATATGATCTGGTGGAACTCAACATTCTTGTCCAAAAGGGCATATAAGTTAGAGTTTCGTATTTATAAGTACTAATAATAAAGAAGTTAAATGTGGTTGAATTTAAAAGTAGCATGAAGTTATTTTATTTATCAACTTAATAATAGCATAATTCGTGTTTTGATCTCAAAAATTAATATATCATCGCATATAGTGAATTAGGATATGCCTCCATTTATTTACATTAACATCCGAAACTCAGATCTATTAATTTTATCTATAGGTGTATTTAGTATTAAGCTTTTAATAGAATCAAGTGGCTGTTATCGAAGGAGTATCTTTTTTCACTTGTGGGCCTCACTCTAAAGGCCTTATCACACGGCAAAATACCGTCAACACATTCCGTGAGCAAGCTCCCTTTTCTACCCTCAAGAACTGGTCAAGCAAGTTTTTTGATAATTGACAGCTTTTTCGAACAAGTCCGAAATTTCTGTCGATCGTGACTAAAATATTATCTGCCAACGAAATTCAACCAATCATGTGGAGCTTCATAGTGACGTAGTGTGCCAAGAACGCCGCGATTGACGCCAACTTCTTTGTAAACAGTAATTAGCAAAGCAGCCATTTCTGCAATCACAATTTTCTTTGGAATTTCTCTTTTTCTGTTAGAACTTTTCCCAGAATGATGCATAATAACGCTGTTTCATTGAAATCCATTTTGCACGGAGCATCCACGAGTTATGAAAGGAAAAATACAACTCAGATCAACAAACATTCACTTAATGGAAGCAATGAATACAGAGCGATAAATACACCAACTTGTTCACCTGCTTTTCTAGGTTTACCAGACAGCAAATGTTCAAGTGACGTCACTTTCGTCAGCGAAAGTAACGATGTAATTCACCGTGTGATAAGGCCTTAAGATTCCACGCAATCGAATTTGATGATCGCAGGATTAGTCTTATTCCACAACTTCTCGTCTATCGCTAGTTAAAATCTGATATCTTGTTTAGATATTGTGATATTCAAAATCAACGATGAAGAGGGAGATGTTACTAAAGTTTTAATAAATCAAACTTGAAACAGAATTATAGTTACTAATCACAGTGGCTCCTTTTCTGACAAATCCTACACTCACAGCTTGCCTCTTTAATAAAAGATCAATCGGATAGCTGGCAATACAGGTGGCAAATGCTCTGAGAAGATGAGGCAGGCAAGATAAAACCCCATTCTACAAAAGATACAGTAATAAAAGTAATTATTATTCTCACGACACATTTCAAAATGAAAAAAGTTAACATTCTTAAGTTCTTTTATGAAAGACATGAAAATTGATAAATACATTAATACCGATTGATATTTCATCGTTTTTCTATTAATGCATACTAAGCAATATCTATTATTAAATATGAGTTTTAAAGATGTGATATGATGGGTTGGGCTTTGTACATAGTAAGGTCCAAAATTGGAACAGACACCAAAAATTGATATATCTCATAAATCTGCTTACTTCATGCAAAGTAACAGGTTAATATAGAATATTTCACTTTTATGTTTTACTAAATAAGACTACAGGAGTACGGGACTATATAAAAATTTAGACTTTGGGAATTTTTTCAAACGCCCATTTATTGACATATAACAAAAAATTATAATTATTTACACCATTTAGAACATTGTTGTTCAATCTAAAATATAATCACCTTTAACATTTTAGTTGGTAGTTAGGTAAGGATTATAGTAGATATCCTGTATATTCAGTTTCCATTAGTGATAATTAATATAAAAATAATCGGCTGTAAAGAAAATTTGCATATTTTGTTTAAAATCAGTATGGACCTACTTGGGCTATCGGAAGGCGTAGTACAGTACCCATGTACAAAGCGTGGACCGTTGAAAAAAATCCAAGCAGCCAGAATTGACCAAAAAATCCAATAGCCAAAGCCCACAGAGGAACGGAGAGAGCCATACTTTTCCAAGGTATTGTCTGTATCTGAAAAATGAAAGATTATTATAATTTAAATTCTAGATGTTAAGACAGCTACATTAGTTGTTTAGTATGATTGAATATTGTATTGATTTGATATTAGGATTGATCGTTTACTTTGTAAGTTCGCAGTGTTCTAAATAACATTTTGGAGTCGTTGGATCTAAAAGCTAAATTATGCATTTTTTTTAAAAGTATATTTATAGTTTGTTTTCTCATCGAAATATGTTTTTATTTTATACTAGCTATAGATCAAACAGTTTGTTCGCTCTAAAGAATGCCAATGTACACAGTCACACTTTCTCCTTTATTATTGATAAAGAAAAATTATATCAAAATATTTTTTCATGACTCTGCTAAGAAAAATTACTCGAGATAATTAAATACTTCAAATATGATAAAATGTTTATTGCTATATAATTCACGAAACAAATTATATTCCTTGTTTAAAACATTTTTACTAGTTTTTAACAGAATATATATTTTTTTTGAACATCTTTTTGAAATTGTTTTTTGTGTTACGTTGTATTACTGAAAATATACTTCATTTTTGAAATATATATCACTTATCTAAAATATTTTAATCTTACTGATTTGTAATCTTAAATATGCATTTATAATTTGATAATGTTAAAAATATTTTGAAAATTTATTTTCTGTTTTATGCATATTTTTTTTTTCCTATTATACATCTTAGCAACATCATCCTTTGAAATATTTAAATCAAATATTTTTCCAACGATTTAATAATTTTTTCTCGTTATTTTTTTTTCTTCATGAATTTTAAAATTAATTTAAAGATTTCTGTTTTTTCATTGTAGTTTCTTTTACTATTATAGTATTAAAATATTTTATAAGATCTGTTTTGCTTCATTTTTCGGTGTATTTAAAACGAAAAAATCGTGTTTATAAATCTTTTATCGGTGAAGATGAGAGAATAATATCGCAATACATTTCAAAGATGATAAAAAAAATCCTTGAGAGCATAACTTATTTTTCCTTTAATTTTTTAATCAATCTAAAAAAAAATTTAATTTTCTTTTCAAATCGTGCTACAGACTGGTTTAACCTTGACTTGTAATATTTTTACTTATTATCTAATCTCGTGTATTAACTTAAATGTGACTAGAATAATAAATAAACAATGAAAAAATCCATTTTTATATGCTGTTATTAGATTTATTTGAATATTTTATAATTTGAGAATAATTCAACTTTTTGCAGGCAATATATATAGCATTTCGAAGTTTATATGTATTATAAGTTTATATATATATATAATCATTTCGAAGAAGTTTTGTGTGCACGCATTTGAAAAGTTAGAGCAAAAAATAAATTTTAAAAACAAATCAGAGTCAATTTGTATCAGTAAAAGAATAAATTGATTATTTAAAATTTTTAGTATTAAAGTCATAAAAACACCTTATGAAATCCCTATCATAATTTATCTATTTGTTAAACTTCAATTATTAGAATTTTGAGGATTTTTCAAAGATTCACATTAGCATTTATTGTTTAAATGTTGAGAACAAAGAAGAAATATTATTCGAAACTTTAATACATTATTATGTGTACAGAATATCATATACAGCTCATGGAATTTTTTTTTTTTCAAAAACTGTACTAAAAATATCAGACGATGTATTTAAAAATATTCATAACGATTTTGAATAGAATTAAATGCGCATTGGGATAGTTAAAAGTATAAAAACATTTTAAAGTTATCATTTAAAAATGAATAAATTTTAAATTTTGCTGTCATTAAAATATAAAACGTAAATAGAAATTGTTCATTTTTTCTAATACTTAATAATGTAATAATTGATAGATATAATTATGAGCGATCCCTTAAATAAAAGAAATAAATGACATTTTAATCTACAGACTAATAAAAATACAAATGAACTAGGCATTTTCTATGGCTAGGCACTCGCCCTCTAATATAATCGTAGAAATATGTCGTATAAATTTAATCATAAGAACCAATTGTGATTAATTACTTCTTATAAAATTAAAATATTATTTGAACTTGTAATTTGACAATAAACATGGCTCGTTTTTACAAGCAATTATGCGCTTAAAATGATAGATAATATTGGCATTCTCATTCTAGTTGTTGAAATTGGGGGTTGTATCCAGGTTTTATTTTGTGATTATCAAAAAGAAACGATTTTGAAAGTGAATGATGAGAAATAGACGGCTTTTACTGACATATATAGGAGCTAAAGATTTTCATGTGGAATGAAATTGGTAAAATAAGCTCAAGTGTTTTTACTTTATAAAGAATGTACACTTAGGCAACCATTGACAATATATCTAGGGATCGCGAATTTTTCTACGAAAGAATTGACGAAATGGGAACAACAATGTGAACTTCAGAAATGACACTTTGTTTTGGAAATTAATTAAGCATAAACATAATTCATTGTTCTAACATACTCAAATGTATTTGTTTTGATATCATGGTCTATAGGAATATATAAATGAGTAATACCGGGATAATAATGACTGAATTGGATTTAATTCTTTGACCGAAAGCTATAACTTTTCAGAATGTGTAAACTAAATTGAATTTTTAGTTGGTTTTTCATATAACAAAGTAAATTAAATTCATTTTAGTGCACTTTATCAAACAAATAAGTAAAATAAAGCATAGACAATAATTACTCTTTCTTTCTTGTTCATTGCTGTTCCAGAGACAATTGTGAGGAATTCTTCTTCGCTCATTCTTGTATGAACATCGGGTGTTTCATACATAAAATAACCACATAGGCAGCACCAGAGGAATCCCGAAAAGGCTGAAATCAATTACAATTAAATTTAAAATCACATGTTTTAAAACGCTATACGTATTTTAAAATATATAACATTGAAAAAAAAAATCTCAATTCACATACAAAACACATTATATAAGATTATTGGGCATACTATTAAAGATATATTTATAAACAACTCGAGTCTGCATACGAAATAGAATTTAAGAAATTAATTTTTATCTTTATTCCTTGAAAGTATAACTTCTTTTTTTTTTTTTATTTGACATAAATCAGGCTTCCAACGATCCATTTTTAAAATCTATTTTTCACTATATATTTTTAATTTGTAGAAATTTAAAATTTCGTATATTTGTGTATTTTAACGTTTTCAAAACTTTCACATTAATTGAATTTTAATTTAATGACAATGGCGCCATCCGAGTAGGAGTTTTTAAAAATAATAGATCGTAAATGGGAAATAATATAAAAAATGGTATTGTTTAGTACAGTGGTGGGGAAACTTTTTTTAAGGCGGGCCATTTGTAATAACTAGACGATCGTAGCGGGCCCTAGAATAATGCTTAATCGTTAAAAAGTTTATGTGTTCTATAAACATATACATATATCATTACATACACTTATTATTTTAATAGTAAAAAAGCAAAAGGTAAGAAAATTATAAGCACAAAATATAAAATGAATTTAGTGTAGTTCTTGATGTGAAGTATTATCACTTTATTTTCTGGTGTCATTACTGGTTGATGGTGCATGAGAAAAATGAAATTGAGACTGTTTTATCAAAATTTCATCATAGTCCGGTTCCATTTGCGAAGCAGAAATTCTTAAAACTGATGAAAGGTGCTCATCTGTAATTCTGTTTCTTAAAGAAGTGTTCCTAAGCTTCATTGTTGAAAAGATTTGTTCGCATATATAAGATTAGCCGAATTATCTTCATTGCTAACTAATGCTCTTGCACGGGTGTTTGTGGAGGCAGTGGGAGTTTCGGGGATTACACAAACAATTACTCGAGTCACAGCGGGTCGTTGCAGATGACTGACTAAGTCGCTAACTAGCTGATCTTCGGGGGGCCTACCTACCTGCAAGGATTGTTCGGGAATTGGAGTTTTGCGGTTCTTTCGGAAAAACAGAACAATGAATCGAAAATGCGAGAGTGTCTGGAAGTTTCGAGCGAAGAGGAGTCAGCTGTTTGGGCCGGATGGATTTGTCCAGAAGACTATTGTGTTTTGAATATCCCCGCAGGTAGTTTTTATGCGGGTCGTCAAATTACTAAGTAAGAATGCATTCAAATATTCTCACGACGGCACTCTTAAACGGGACGGATTAAACCTTTCCGCGGGCCGTAGTTTCCCCATCACTGGTTTAGTACAATAATAAAAATTTGTTTTTAAAATCTTTGATTCAAATTATTGTTTGATCTAACAGTGCAGATGCAAAATCAGATTTAATGAAATTCGGTATCAGATAATGTCTTAAGTATTTGCATGGTTCATTGTAAAGCTCTTGATTCGAGATATAACTTTAAAAATTTGAAGTCTGATTTCAACGTGAAATTGTTCTCTAAAAAATTCTTTAACCGCATTAGAAATTAAATATAACCGAAAGAAAATGAAAATAACAATAAAAAGTGAGACTTTTTAAAAATTTATTTGTTAAAATATAATTTGTCATTGATAGACGTACCGAAAGTTATCAGATACGAAGACAAATTTGAAAATTATAATGCGTTTTTTAGAAATAATGTTTGTACTGCAATTTGTTCAGAAGTTATAGATCTGAACATGTTCCACTTAACAAATTAATTCAACAATTTATTTTAGTTAAATTAGCAATTTCATGAAGTTCAAATTGAAATGCTATATAAATCGGAGTACTCTCTAGTTTCATCAATCGCAAAAGATCATAATCATGTCATGATGCTAATTCATGATCACCCAATACACACCATGAGCAGCACGCTGATTAGAATTTGGAATTTAATGCTCTTTTTAATTGTGAAGAAACTGATGGGATATCACAGCACAACATGAAACTGAGCTGTAAAACCAGGAATTACTTGCTGGTTCTAAAACAAATATTACGGCAAAAAGTATCTCTAAAAAAGGCTACTGAAATGCGATTATTGGGGAATAAATTTATCGCTAAATAAACTAAAAATATAAATAGTAATTAAGAAATTTTTACCATATCTTTTTCCTATTAGTGATTTCCAATAAAAGAATATGAATGTACATCAAAGCGGATAAGAAATGATAATATTGAAGATAAAAAGGCAAATGACGGCTAATGAGAAAAGACGAAGAAAGAAACTCAAAACACATTACATGACAGAAACATACTGTAAAAAAGAATACAGTAGACTCTGGACGAAGGAGACATACCCCAAAAATGCATGTCTAGGTTGTCTTCCCCAGACACTGCATTGGGAGATATACTCCAAAAAAGAATACAGTAGACTGTGTCTATACCGCAGACTCTGAATGGGAAGACAGACCCCAAAGATTTATGTCTATGTATGCCACCCCCAGATATTACATTGGGGAGACATACTCCAAAATAGAATACCGTAGATTCTGGATGGGGAGAGATCCCGAAAATTTATGTCTATGTATACCTCCCCCAGACATTGCATTTTGGAGATATACTCCAAAAAAAAAAATACAATAGACTGTATGAATACCATAGACTCTAAATGGAGAGAAAGATTCAAAAGTTTTATGTCTATGTATACCTCCTCCAGACACTGAATTGGGGAGACATTCTCCTAAAGAGAATACTGCTATCCAGAGTTTGCATCCAGTGTACTATAGATGTAGAAGATTAGTCTGCATTTAGAGTTAAAAAAAAGCAACCTCTAAACTGAAGTGGAGGAAGATTTAATTTTCATTTTTAGTAATTGTATAACTAAAGAAATTTGAAAAGTATTTACAATTTATCTCTGTCTAGTCCTAACTTGCGCGTCTCCTATTTATTGATTTTTTAATTTTGCTGCTATTATTATTACTATTGCAATTGCTTGTTATTGAACTCTTAATGTGAAAAAGTAGTCAAACAAGTTTACAAACGGGAAAAAAATAGTTTCAAGGCATTCTGCATTCCTGCCGGACGAGAACCACTGAATTAGTGTCACGATTTATATTTCTAATGAGATGGGGAGCATGAATGGATTTCTTTAGAAGGCCTTATCAAGTGAAGATTAAAAGTACTTAATTTTTAACAACATGTCATTCTTACCTCCAGTATAAAACACGGATGGCCATCCTCCAAGGAAAGTGGTTCCACACATTGCTCCAGAAACAATAACGGCCAGAAAAGAACCAATACCATACCCAGACAAAATAAAAGATGCGTGAAAGCCCCTTTCATGTTCAGGAATCCATCTGCTCAGCATATAAAACACAATGGGTATAATAGGACCCTAAAAATGGAATGGTCAATCATTTTTTATATTTTGCATAATGTTATCATTTTTAGACTATGCATAATGTTATACCAAAAGCATTTTGAAATTGTCAATTGCTATCGGTTGGATAATCTTATCATAAAAACATATAAAGAAAGTCTCAGTTATTTACAGCATTATCCATCTTTCTTTTTGTGCCGTTATATGTATCTTTCTAAGATGGGATATGTTATGGAGATTTGCATACTTTTTGTTATGCCTTACTGTTATTTTTCTGCAGTCGTTCTACATGTTTTTTCTGAATATTTTCATATAAAATAATGTCTAGAGTGTTTTGAACTTGCCTATTGCTATCGATGGAACGGCCTTGTCTCAAAACATATGATGCACTTATGTACAGTTCAAGCTTTCTCTGTCTGTTTGAGCGTACATTTCCAAATCATCAACGTTACTAAAAACTGCTTGGTGTTTTTTTTTTCATTGTTTTTTTGTTTGTCATGACATGTTTAGAATCTTTTTCTTTTCTTTCGGTTTATATGTTTTTTGTAATGATTGCGCATAATATGATACAAAAAGCAATTTGGAATTGATGCGTATTTTTGGTAATTTATCACATAACATACATAGAGGTATTCGAATGTGTTCAGCATTATCTGTCCCTCATTGTATGGGCGCATATATTTTTAAATTCGACTTTACAATTGCGATCTAAGTATTTTTCTTTTACAACAGAAAATAAAGGTAAGGTGAAAAAGAGTTATTTAAGTTTCGATTGAGAATTTTTAATAAAAAATTAAAACACAGATTTGATTTTTAAGTCAATTTATCAATGTCAAGATAAAGTTTTAATTTTATTAAAATTAACTGCATTAATTTAGTTACCTAGTTGTTCAATGATTTTTTTTTCTACAGAATAACAGCACAATTAATTTCCTATTTGTTTTTGTATTTACTAGGGCCTATTTGTTCTGAGTTAATTTATGACTGCGTAATCCATTCAGCACCAGTTTTATTTTGAAACTCATCTTGCAAAAGAAATAGGAATGCGATTGCAGGGGACTGGATATTTCCTATTACTTTATATAACTACTTATTTTGTACCATCAACAAATAAGTAAAATGTGTTAAAAATATGAGATATATTTGACATATTTTCATTATAATGTATTTGAATATATTTTGAGTACATTTTAACTGTGTTTAATTTTTCAAATGAAAAGCTATGATAAATTTTATAAAAAATGTTTATTACAAATCATTATACGAAGTCATTATTTTATTACTATACGAAATGTAGTGGGGACTTTTTCATGAAATTATTTTATACTTTTGTTGCATTTTATTTGAAATTCCTTATTAAGAATATTTCGAACTTTATTTCATAATTGTTGATTTTTTTCCCTGTGATTTATTCTTCTCATAATTAACTGATTAAAAACAATATGTTCTGAAAAAATTAGAATATTTTTTTTTTCATAGTGAATTCACGGTGTGTAAAAAACTTCACATCGTAAATGCATCAAGAAGTAAATTTTAAAAATTCAATGAACAACTTTAGAAGCATGAAACATATTAAGTTGAATAAAAGTGTTTAGAAAATGGAATTGATTATTTTGATGATTATACAACGAATCATATATTCTTTTTAGAATTATTTTATTTTATTAATGAAAGTTGAAATAAGTACATATGATAAGGAGATTATTAGGAGAGTATTATTAGGAGGAGTATTATTAGGAGATTAACGTACAGTGTTGAAAAATCTGATACTGAATTAAAAAATATTCACTTACTGTGCCGACACCAACAAATATCCTCATTATTATGAAGGCATACGGACTCCAGACAGCAGTTATTGGCAGTAAAAGCGTAGCAAAAGAAGAAATGAGAGTGCAGATAATTATCATTCTCTTGCCGCCATAGAGCTCCGCCATTCTACCTCCAGGTATGAAAGATATCAATTGACCATAATACACAGCACCTAATGCTATGCTTTCTATGTTGGCGTCCCATGTCACTTTTTCTGTTTCATCCTAAAAGATTCAATAATTTATGGGTAAAATGATGAAGAGAAGATAATCTATTTTTAATTATTATTGTTTAAAAGTTGCCTATTTTAATTCCGATCTTCTTTGGCAACCAGTTGATTCACCAAGTTGGTTGATGGTTGCTAAAATTCCCAATTAATACTTGCTTTTAATGAAGTCCTTAGTAACGTGTTTTAAAGATTAAAAGGAAAGAATACTTAAATTTTAGAATTCTGTTACCGTTCTATTTATTGTGTTAAACATCTCCCCAATTTTTGTGATCTCACTAAAAATTGTAACTATTTAATATTAATTTCAATTAATAAGAAAGTCATGCCACATTCTTACTTATTTTTACAAATTCTTTCTTAGATAACTAAATGAAATATTTACAAATGAAATAATATAATAGAGCAATATCTATAGAAAATTTAATCATCACTTGAATAGAAAGAATATATGAATCACATTTCAGCAATTGTGTGGTCGAATAGATAAAATTTAGCTTTTTTTCTTCCTCCTAAGAAGCATATTATGAACAAGAAGTGTTGATAAAATTGACAGCCGTAAACGTCACGATATAAGAGCAATAGGGTGAGAAATTTTTCCCTCACTGATTTTACTTTGGGATTTTGATACGGATATCTTTGGCACATGTAAGACTTAGGAATCTTAGGTATTTAAAAAGAATGTAGTAAACTTTATGGATTCTTATCCCTTCATTTAGTAATTTGTTGGAGAGAGCAATTTTATAGAGCGCGTGTTGAAAGCAATTAAATAAAAAGTGAAATTGGATCAGGAAATAAGAAAACACACACACACACATTATATATATATATATATAATGCTATTTGAAAGTCTTTTCCCAGGTAAAAGTGGTTTTAATTTTTAATTTTCAGGAAATTAAAATAAAGAAATATTTAAACTGATTAAGATACTTTTAAACAAGTAACTCGAAAGGTTAAAAATTAATATAATAAAACTCACTACCATCTATTTACTAATTGCTATTAAGAAAAACTCTTTTTTCAGTTGGTCAACGTCTATATACAACAAAAAAAAAGATCCAGTACAAAAGAAAAAAAATTCTGGACTCAAAATATAACCTTCCGAGAAAAATATGAAAACTATTTAAAAGTCATATTGTATTTCCTCAAAGCTAAGGATTGGTCTGTTTTTAATTTTTTCTCAAAGAAGTATTATGATTTATTTTCAGAGCGTTCATTTTTTTCACTTATATATATTTATTCATGTTTAAGTGTTCTTTTTATATACTCCTACACAATGCTTAAATATATTACAATATAACCTTATTTCAGTGCAATAAATTTAAGCATTGTACTTATTTTTAGAATTTCATCACGGATATAAAAGCCTTGAATTTTGGCATACAACTTCAATTCTTAAAAAAGCATTCACTATAATAGAATTTTCTTTAAGAGAAATGTTCTTGCTCTGTCAGCCTACTCGTAATGCAATGACAATATAACAATTATCTCATCCAACGAGTTCTACACCCAAGTCAACCAGAGACTTAAATACAAGTGCATGTTTAGTCATTTCAATTCCTTAAATATAAAATCATTATTATTCGAGTAAGGTTATTAGTTACCCCACTATGTCAGAAATTGCATACTCTAATGTTTCAAGTAGCTACCAAATGCTCAGTGTTCCGTGCAGAACTAAGAGCTATTGAGGAGGCTTTGGAATATTGCATAACTTAGAGTGTTTGCACTGACATTTGGATTCTGAGTCACAGCTTAAGCTTCATTCAGCCTTTATCTGAATTGTGGATGCATAGGGACTGCACGACTAGCATCGTCCAACTTTTGAATCGTATGATTGCCAATCAACTTTCATCGAGTTCCGTCGCATGTTAATATGCACAGAAATGAAATTGTTGATGGTCTGGCCCGAGAAGGCAGCCATAAGAATACTATTCATGGTAGCTGCCTTACTTTTTCAGAAATCGCCACCCGAGTCCGGCGAGAAATCTGTTCTTCTCGGAGGAGGGGTCGCATGCATGAACGCTATGCGAAAAGTCGCCTGGTGTTCTTTTAATTGGGTTGGCAACAGCTGCCATCAGACAACCTCGCTAGATTTCGAAGAGGACTCACTCGTGTACAACGTCATGTGACGGGTCACAAAGTTCATCCCCTGTATCCAAAATACAATGCGACTAAAGCTGCTCCAGCTCACATTTTGGTCTGCATTGGTTTTAATAAGGGCCAGCTGTTCTCAAATCCTAAGGCAGTACTACACTGAAGTGGTTCGGGTTCTCGAACCTGGTTTGATGCTACTGTCGACAGGGTAGGATAAGTTACAACAACAAATAGCTATCGAAAAAGTCTGTACGAACATGGAATTTGGAGACTCGTTTCATTACGAGGTAAATAATTAATCACAAGCAGTACTTGAAGTACCATAAATAATTATTAAGATATTTTCCTTAAGATGTTTTTATATATTGTACCTAGATATCTTATAACTTTAAACGAGAAATTCTTATTCATCAATAAATTTATTTCGTGTATCTTGGAAATGGTTCTGACGATTTGGATCAAATTGTATGGTTAGATAAGGTTTTGCTTTTTAAGATGATCTATATAAGTGTTTTTTGTTAAAAAATATGATTTTGCACAGACAAAAAGTAATTTTTATAACTAAATAGTAGCATGTGGTCATACATAACCTGCATAATTATTAGAACTCCTTTGCATTTTTCTCATGTTCGACGCTTCATTTGGAATTCAATTTAGATTTCGCTTATAGCTTTCAACGAGCCACAGGAAAGGATTTTATTTTCAAGTTTATGACAAAAACTGTCTAGTGAAATTCGGTTTTCCAGGTACTAAAATTAACTTCCAATGGCGAACTACTAAAAAATGCTGCAAATTCAAAATTATAAAATACCTTCAAATATTCTTACCTGAAGAGCTACCAACTGGGTAGGTTCTGTGACTAGCTTCTTATCATGTTTCACCATTGAAACTATGGCAATGCTGAGGTTAATGTTATACGACACAGCGATGCAACAAGCGGTAAAACACAGAACGGAGAATATATACCTCTTAGGAATGAGATATGTAGTGACTAAAGAAGAAAGGAAAAAAAGTATTTATTCATGATGAATTAAATCATTTTATCGTTTAACTCTTTACAGTTGGTAAAAAAAATTAATAATAATTACTGACTGAATATAAGTTTCTATTTTTATTGTTTTGAGGTTTAAATACATATAATTATAAAACATGATTTCTTTGCCAAAAAATTAATGTCACTTTTTATTATTTTGTAGATATTTAACTAATTTTCAAATCATTTTAGTTTTGAAACCTTACCAAGAAACCCATTTCTGTAAAATTTGTTTGTTACTACAACAGAACTAGTGGAAGTAGTCTCCCCAAAATTTTCTCATATGCTCTCTAATAAAGCTGTTATCTTAGAGAACACCTTACAAGGCAATGATGAATAATAGTTACGAAGTATCAAGCTTTGGTAGGAATTAAGCATTTTTACTAAATCTATCCCCTCAGTCTTGGCGAGTTATTTGGCGATTAATTCTTGGCATGCGGTCAATAATATCCTAAAATCGAATCATGTGCTTTAGAGGCTCTTTTACCAAGCGTTTAAAAAATTTGCCACATTGCAATACATAAAATGCATTCAGAATCATGTGCTGATTTTATTGATTGCTAGCCGTTTATAGCGACCAGTTTATTTATCAAGAATATTGACTTATATTGTTAAGTTATTAATATGAAATGCATTTATATAAACTTTTACCTTGTTAATTGATAAAACTGAAAAACACGAACTTAATGGAATCAATCTACTACAAATCTCCACGCGTGCAGTTAAAACATGTAAATATGAAGTAAAAGCAGAAGTGAAAAGTTTATTTCTGAATTAATACCCAAATAAAGTAATTTTTTTGTCTTAAATTTATCATTAGAGAAAAAAAATTAATGGTTAAGATTGAATTGCATCAGTAGAAAAACAATGAAATTAGTCTATATTTTGTCATAATACTAATAAAAATGATTATATCGTATCAAGTTTTAAAAAATGATTAAATTTTTTAATGTACGAAACTGAAATTGGTGTCATTAAAAATTGGAAATAGAAAATCATAATCAATAAAATAGCAATTAAGAGAGGCAACTTTTAACATGACTAAATCTCTCATATGTTTGATATCTTTAGTAGTAAACCCTGTAGTAAGCCCGTGACATATTACGATTTTTCGCTCCCAATACTTGCCAGTGACCGAAAACAAATGGGATGAAGCAAAGTGTAGTGAAGAATAACTTAATAAATGGTAACAATACGTAAATAAGGCATTTTTTCATCCTTCCTGATACTGAAAGTACGCCATTATACCGTTCGAAAGGAAGAGAAATGAGTTACCGAGGCAATTTTATCAATTTTAGCTTGTGACTGGCGATTTCAAACATGCAGTGGTTTTCTCCCAATTGGTTCTAGTTTTCCAAACAATAACGATCTCATTATTTCAATGGTGCTTATACTTGATAATGTATGCTGCTGATTTTAATTACTGTACCTATAAAAATTTCCATATCAGTGGTTGCTATTCTTTAGTCAGTTTAAAAGACACAGAACTCTGAATATAAAATGATCACTTTTCAATACCAGTACAGTGTTATAAGGAAAAACTCAATGATTTGTTCTGAGAACTTAATCTGTCAAATCAGGGCTTAACATTTTATTATTGAGAAAAAAAGTTTGGAACAAAGCCCCATCTACTGCCTTAAATTAAAACAACAGCTTATGAACCAGTGGTTAAGAAAATTCCCCCATACTCTGGAAAAGATAAAAGCAATTATGTATTGTAAAAATATTCTTCGGCTTCTTTTGCAGTTGTTGTCGTCGTGTGACTTTTTTAATCCAATTTTTTTCTCAGTAGCTTATGAGGTTAAGGACCCCATGAGCATTGAAAAGTAGAAGTCTGACTACTAGCTCATATGAAGATGACACACACACACTCACTTGCACAACCCCTTTTCACAAGTGAGTTCATTCTCGTATCTCACACATATATCACAGAGTAGATAACAGCCATGTCTGAATCGGGACTCGAACCCGGGATGCCTGGATCACAGGGAAGACCCCTAGGGCAGGATGCCGGCATCCTTATTGATCTAAGGATAGTCAACTTCCTACTGGAATATTGATGTTTTATTTGCTTGTAACAAGACTAACAGGGATAATCGGATTAAAGTAAAATAGCTTTTAAAAGAAAAGCTAATTATAGATGCTAACGAATTTTACCAAAAAGCCATCAATAGTTATAAATAATTCTCCTATCAGTTCCTACAGAACATGGCCTAATGAAATAATTCTTATCTATATTCACTTTGTCTGCAAGGTACCCCACTCCCCTACAAGAGTGAAATCCAGAAACACCCTTTTGTTGCCCAATCATTTGGTGACTGAGCTACTAAGACACGAAGGATTTTTAAATTAAATTTATTTGTAAATCTTCATTCAAGTACTTTTTATTCAAGGTAATAAGATTTGCTTAGTAATTTTATTGTTGACTAGCCACTTTTGACTACCAGTTGCTTGGCAGAGAATATTATTTCAGTTTGATTTTTTATATAATTATTTCAGTGCGATTTCAATCAATTTTCTTATGCAAAATTTGATGCTCCGTCAACAAAGTGATTGCAAGTATTACAATGCGATAGACATTAAAAACGTCTTATTTTAATAACATTATATCTACTTAGTTTATTTTACACATAAACATTCCTATTGGATTTGAGTCCCACGACAATACATTTTGTGTAATCTATTTCACATAGCATGCTATTGTTTGTAATAGTTTAAGAATTTCCCTCGCTTAATGTAAACTGTCATGTTAAAAACAATATGCAAGATCTTCCCACCTTTGATATGAACTACGGAAGAAAATTGCGCTTTTGAATTTCTATGAATAATAAAAGTGTTGTTAGCTCTCTTAGAGGCCAGGTCGTTTGAGCTACAAATACTAAATTTCGCATATACAATCTCTGGAACAATTAATTGTCAAATTTTGAAAAATATTTATTCCTATTACTTAAAAATTAAGCTAGATTTTGTCGGTTTTCGCATTAGCTTCTGAAAAAATTATGGTACAAAATTAATAATGTTTTTTTTTCGTGATATTAAAATTTTAAAAAATCATTTTTAATAATATTAATTTAATAATAGTGCAAATTTTTCTAGAATTTTACTGAGTTTTTTTAAAATATATTTTTGCTTAATTTCTAATAGTAGTTAGTTATTTTGCAATGAAATTTAATTTTGAATTATTCCATGAAATACTAAATCACTTGATTTTCTTCACACTATTAAAAGCTAAGGTAGAAAGGTTATATTTTCTATCTGTATAGTTTACAAGACCAATAAAAATGTGGAGTTACTACACCACGAAATTTAAAAGTTAGATGTACCGCATATTTACATTTTTAACAGCTCAATGATGTTATGGAATAAGCTTTCTCTAGGAAGATTTATCTTCACTTTGAACTGATCTGGTAAAAGACAATTTTAAAAACAGGGCTTTGAAGTTTATTATTTTGACGGAATTATTAACATGAAGTTTTGACTAAATTATTTAAATGAAATTTAACCAATATCACAGACCAACCAATAGTCGCTAAAAGCGACTAGTTTTTAATAAATCAATAGAAATGATTTGACTTTCATTGCAATAATCAAAATTTATTAGCTAAAAATCTGTTGCTAATAGCGATAGTTAGGATCGAATTCGCGTTCTTATGGCTGGTTACCAGATAACATGACCACCAGACTAAAATTGATCAATCAATCTTGAGGATGTTATCTGGCTTATAAAGCTTCCACTACAGTGAGAGGCGAGACGAATGATAACTTGTTGCTGTTTTTTATATTTTTTTAGTGGTGATATTATTGACTGTTGAGTTTTTTAATGCGTCTCCAAGTTTTAGATCTCCCTGCGTTCAAAATGTACCTGGTTTAGTAAAATCTCCGTGTGTCTATCTGTGACAACGATAACTCAAAAATACTTTGGGCTAGACAGTTGAAAATTTGTATGCTATTTTTACACCAAATGTTCGGATATTTATATAAAATTTCTAAAGTATATTAATGCTGAATTAACAAGTTTTAGGTCAAACTGTCTATGCTATAGAACGCCAACATATCCTTAATAATTGATACAGACATTTAACATGCAGTTCTTCTCAATAAATATAATTGTCACGTAGTTTAATTAAATAAATTAAGTTAATAATATGCGGCATGTTAATAACCGCAGGTGTTAAGAATTAACTCACGAATTAATATTTCTTTACTATTGCCCTGTTAAGCGTTCTCTGATATGACAAATTTATTAGTACGTATGCGTGAAAGTTTCGAGAAAACTACTTTCGCTGATTTTATCTTAGCATTGGTCTTTGAATGTGTTGATGAATGAACATGAATTTCATCTTAAATTCATTGATATAAATTGTGTCACAAATTTAAAAATATATGTATTAAAATTAGAAAATAAAGTGCAAGGAAACAAAACTAGCAAAAAATATAATTTATAAAAGAGTAAAAATAATTTTTGTGATATATTTTCGATTATTATGGCTGAAAAACAAGAAAAAAAAATGTTTTAACTTTAGATACAAGTCGATTATAATTGATTATCCTTAACTTTGATTCTAAGGGGAAAAACGAGATACACACATTACATTTTGTAACAACTCAACTCTCTATGTACAACTCTAGTTGGAACAACTCAACTCTTGATTTTTCAGTTTGAAACTCTTGTTTTGTTTCGAAGCTTTGAGTAAAACAAGGTTTCAAACTGCGTTTGCATTTACGTTTATAAGCCATTTATTACATTCCAAGAATCTTCTATTGGAATTTTTAACTATACTATATTAATACTTATTATAATATAAACTATAATTATTAAATTATACTCATCATTAATTTAAATTTATTATAATGACCAAAAATTAATTATGCTTATCATTAACTCAAACTTTATCATATTTAATTAACTTATACTTTCGGATATGGAAAATTGACATCAACCATCTTCATTTCTTTTCTCCCTAAAGTTTATATGTTAGAAACTTGACATCAATGACAAGCCTTGAAATTTTCAAATCCGCTAAGTTTTTAATATTTATATTTTTAAAGCTGAACCTTGCTACAGTAAATTTATTTTTCTTATTAAAAAAAAATAACTATTATCATTAATTTAAACTTTATCATATTTAATTGTCTTATACTTTCGAATCTGGATAAATGGCAGCAACCAACTTCATTCCTAATTTTCTTAAAATTTATTTGTTCGAACCTTGACATCAATGACAAACCTTGAAATTTTTAAATCTGCTGTGTTTTTATTATATTTTAAAAGCTGGACCTTGCTGCAGTTTTTGAATGCGTTTATGCTAAATCTTTATAAAATCTAATAAAAATTGCGTGTTCATAAATTGGAAAAAATCCTTAAATAGCCTTTATAGCTTTAATTCATACTATTATGTTCATTAAAAAAATTACATGAATTTTTTTTTTCATAAAGACTACTTTTTACTTTACATAAATCTTCCTACCCAACAGATTTGTGGTAAGCGTGACTAGAAGTCCTAAATGACCGGTCTTTGACTGCGATTATATAAGAAACCTGCTAATACGCTAGTGGCTGTTATATAAACCAGAGAAATAAAACAAGTTATCGGAAGTTCGCGCAGACATTGGCTGAAACGGAATTGCTGACGCGTAGAAGAATTTCATTAATCAAACTAACAATGGTATTAAATTCACCCGTGTGGTCAGGGTTGGCTAATGAAATCTCACTGCTTGAAAATATAATTTTTGTAATTATCCCCGCTCTATGTAAATTAAAATCTGTTTATGTAACAATATTTTTGAGATATTATTATTTAACATATTTTTTGTGTGCAATCGGTTTCTTATATAAGTGAACTTGGAAAACAAAACAGCTCAAAAATTCGTCAGTGAATGGGATGATAGATTCCTGCCGTTGGCAACACAATAACTGCGCTAAAAGATACAAGTGTAAATGGCTACATGTGGCATACTTTCAGATTAGAATAAATTCATAAAAACCAAAATGCATATTTATTCTACGCAAAAAACGCATTCTTTGCAATGATATAAAATGTAATTCATTATTCTTAAATAAGAAAATTTATCTATAATTATTAAAGAGATATCATAATTTCAATTATCGGAATATTTAAAACATGATTATTAATAATTAATTTAATAAATTATAAATATTAATAAAACATATTAATATTTTTAATGCTTTGAATGAAGTTTTTTTTATCATTGATATAAGATCGATTAAGTACTGTTATAGAAAAGCATAAATTTAAATTTTCATTAAAATCTAAACAGTAACTTATTCTATGCAAAAATATGGAATGCAATTCCATTTTCATAAATAAATAAAAAGTAAAATTAATGTATGATTTTAAAATATTGTATGAAATTCAGTTAATTATAAATGAAATTAACTCTACCAAACAAATTAATGGAATTAAGGAAATATCTGTTATTCAGATGTTAAATTAATTCAAAATTTGATGAGTAACTACTTTTAGATGCTAAAACTGAGCAACAAATATCATAATAAAACTATGCAAAAAAAATTGATAAGACCTCAAACAATTTTTTTGAATTATCGCATTTACATGCATGTGAAAGCGCAGGCAGATAATCAACAACTTAACGGATTTGATCCAAAATTTGAAATGGACATTCTTTTTAGATGCTAACTATGCACTAAATTTTGTTAATAAATTTAATTAAATTAATAGGTTTTATTAATTAAATTAATAGGTTTTATTAATTAAATTAATAGGACCAGGAGACTAAATAAAAAAGAACTCATAACTTTTTGATATTTACATTTGGTGACTTAAACAAAAAATTAAATTATTCCCTTCCTTTAAAGCATATTTCCAACTGGAATGATATGTCTATCTTTAACTAACTAGATGATAAAAATGGATACTTTGTAAGTATATATTACTCAGATACATATACCAAACACAGAAAAGTATTTGAAAGTAATTCAATTATCAGAAACTTGTCCATCTCCATCGTTTTTCTGATAAATGCCCGACTTCAGTGCTTTACTTCTTATATGGGAATCATTTAAGATAAATACTTTACATAACAACCACATCACATTTTGTTCAGGAAGTATTGCAATGAATACATAATTTTTATGCCAGTTTTCATGGTGAAATCATTGGAGATAATCTTTTGTGTAAGAGAAATTACATAACAAACACACTAGACTTGAATACAACAACAGGAGATAAGACCGCATTTTGTAAAAACGGCAATCAGATGAGTTTATAAAGTTATTATCTTAACAGTAATAGGTGTATTTATATGAAAAATATTTTTCAAATTATGCAAAGACGCCCCATGAATAATTTATTTTTAAGAAATTTTCTGTTAGTGCTAATATTTTATCATTATACTGAGCAAGGATTTTTTTAATATCATTTTTGCGGTAGTTTTTTTTTTTTTTTTTGCTTTCTTTAAAACTTATTATAGGTATATTAATAATTATGCGGTTAAGGAAATTATTTGATAATGAATATAGACTGAAATAATGCCTATAAATTGAGTGATGCGACATGATTTTTAAAATAGTTTTACGAGGCTGACTCAGAACTATTAAATTTGGCCTTTGGTTATTCCTTTAGTTGCATATGCTCATTAGGGAAAAAATCGAGATTTTAGTTATAAATTTTGTTAAAAAATTTCTTAGCAAATTTGAAACGTATTATTACACAAAGACTATTTTTCTTTATTTAAAAAATATATACTTTTCAGTGACATTAATTCCTAATTTTTATAAGCTTCCCAATATATTTTAAATATTTATGACAGCAATACTTTTCATTGTTTTAATTTCTAAATGAATATTTAATTTCCATCGCAACTTATATATATACAGAGTGTCCCAAAAAGATTGAAACGCGCTTTAATTCTTTAACCGTTAGAGATAAGTAGGTGGTGTAATTTGAAAAAAATGTTCAAAATAAGATAGGAAAGAAGATTACATTAAGAAAAAAAATCCATCTATGAATTTTAAAAAGTTACACTTTTTAAATTTTTATACAACCCCTCTATGCAAATTTGGTCAGTTAGAAAGTTTTTCCTTTCCATCCCAGAAGACCATTATAAAAAACTGCATAACTGTATCTTTAAAATTGAGTGAGTTATGCGTAATTGAAAATTGAACGCTGTTTTTAGTGACCATATACCAAAATGGAAATGTAAATTTGCAACAAATTATAAACACATAAATTTTTTATATTATTTACAAAACACATTTTTGCGTATTTACGGTAGATTCACGATACAGTTTTAGAATTGTCTTTTGTTTTAATATTATCAGGGGCAAGTAATTTTATGCCATGTATTCTAAATTTACATTAGAAATTTTATAAGATTTCGTTGAAAATCAATAAAAGCCATTTGACAGATTTTTATAGCAAAATTTATAAAAAAGAGAAATACTGTTAAATTAGTCTGGTAGAATTTTAATTGTTTTCAAATTCATCACATTTTTGTCAAACTGACATTCTAAGAAATTAACTGCCAGACGATTTTAGCCTTTCATTTAACTGGAATTTAGCCGCTTCTAATACGCGTATATTAAAGTTTTTTTTTTTTTAATTTTTAAGTTACATAAAGAAATGCAGACGATTGTTTTTCAATTTACTTATTTAGTTCCAATATTATTTATTTCCTGTACAACTCAACCAGGATTTCCTCGTGCATATCAAAATAAAGTTTAGAAATCATTCAGCGATGTTGAGTTTCATATTGTCGAAGTAAAAATACTGCAACTAATTTTGCATTATGGTACTTTTAACAAATGACGAACTATTTGAACTAGCAATGATTTATTCTATTTGCAATAGAAATAATGCATAAACTGCTCGGGAATTTGGACGGCGATATCCCTATTTGCCTGAAATTTCACGTACATTTGTTTATCGGATGATGAGAAGATTGAGAACTACCGGTTCATTTAATTCAAGACCTGGCCCTGGTAGAAATATCTTGTACAATGAAGACCAAGAAATTGATATTATTGCATATTTTTCTTCCAACCCACGATCAAGCATTCGAAAAGCAAGTGCAATTACAGGATTACCTTGGACGTTAATCCCTAGAATTCATGAAAAGCACAATTGGAATCCATTTTGTATTTATGGACTTCAAGCACTCCATCCCTCTGATTTTAACCGACGTGTAGCATTCTCCAATTGGTTATTAATCCAACAGGACACAGATTCAAACTTTGTCAAGAACATCATGTGGGCTGATGAATGTTTGTTTACGGAAAATGGACACAGAAATGCACACAACGATCATTATTGGAATGATACGAAACCATTTTTTGCGCAAGAAATACATCACCAGAGAAAGTTTTCTGTGTCCGTATGTTGCGGAATTTGGAACGGAAAAGTGATTGGTCCAGTGTTTTATGAAGGAACACTTACAGCTATAAAATATTTGCAACTTATTTTAAATGGCATAGTAACAGATACTTTGGAGACGACACCGTTGTCATTAGTAAAAAAAAAAATGTATTTTCAACAAGACGGAGCGCCTGCACATAAGGCTATAAATGTAACAAACTGGCTCAACCAAAACTTTAATAAACAGTGGATTGGTCTGAATGGACCCACAGAATGGTCCCCCAGATCTCTTGATCTAATTCCACTCGATTTTTATTTTTGGGGTCGACTTCGAACTCCAGTTTAAAATACTCGCCCCTTGAATATAACTGACAAACAAAAGATAATTCATGCATGCAATAATATTACAGGAGGAGAACTCCAAAATATTTACAGGAGCATTATTAGAAGAGCCCAATTATGTATTGGTGTTGATGGAAAACATTTTGAGAATGCTTTATGATTCGTGTGTTTTTAAATGTATTTTCGTTTTATTTATTTATTATTATTTTTTTATGTTACACTTCTTACAATCTTATGTTGTCAAAACTGTTTAACTCCATCAATAAGGACTTTATTTAAATGCCTTTTTGGATTTCTTTGACACTTATCTTTTTTGATCGAAAATTTTTATTATCAATTTGGATATGGTCCCTATTTTCACCGACGAAAAAGTCTTTCAAGTGGTATGGAAAAGTGACATAAGTCCATTTTTTTTCTGTGTTATTATTCAAAAAGTTTTAAAGATACAGTTATGCAGTTTTTTTTAATAGTCTTCTGGGATAGAAAGGAAAAACTTTCTAACTGACCAAATTTGCTTAGAGGAGATGTATAAAAATTTACAAAATGTAACTTTTTAAAATTCATAGGTGGATTTTTTTTCGTAATGTAATCTTCTCTCCTATCTTATTTTGAACATTTTTTCAAATTACATCCCCTACTTATCTCTAACAGTTAAAGAATTAAGGCGGGTTTCAATCTTTTTGGGACACCCTGTATATTGAAATGCGAGCAAACGATGCTTTTAAACCAATAATTTTTTTTTAGTTAAGAGTAAAAGAAATGAAAGAGATGACGCTGTGACGCTGAACCAAAATAAAAAATGTCCGTACACTTTTGGTCTGCATCATTGGATTATTAGAGATAAAATTCCAAATTTTGTTTAAACGCCCAGAAATTGAGATAGGGTTTTTTTTTCAGTTTTAAGTCACTGATTAGTTTTGTGTGATGCTGATTCATTACACTCTCCTTTCCTGGAACAAACTGAGAATTATTGATAATATTTTCTCTCGGTTCTTCTTTTTTCCTTCGAATTTTCTAATCGACCTTTCGCTACTTATTTTTCAATTCGATCTTTTGTACTAGTTTTTATTTGAGTATACGTGAAAATTATGGACAGAAACGATCCCATTTAAGGAAACAAAACTTCCGATTTTATTTATTATACATTCACAGCTAAAATGAGCAACAAATAACAAGTTTTTTTTAATTGCTTAAGCACTTTGCCAACAGACATGATATTTTCTATATCTATTGTCAATTAATCTGTGATAATTAGATATGAAAATATTGTCAACAAGATAATAGTCCCATCTAGTCGGATGTATCTTATAATAACTTAATGAAAAAATGCTCAGATAATAGAATAAAATAGACATTTCTTTTCTTGTCAAACAATGTTTAAAAGGTACATAAATTAGGGCTCATATAATTAGGATACATTAATAGGGTACATATAATTCCAGAAGGCATAGGAATATAAATGCACCATAAGAAATTTAAATCACATTAATTTTCATTCATGAACAAGTATTCTCAATAACTAACTCCGTTATCGAAATTTTCGATTTTACTTCCGACTGAATAATCTAAGACTTCAATACAAGCGTTACACTGCACATTTATAGAATACTCGTAATTGCAATGATTTCATAATCAAAATATTTTTTTTCATTAACGATGACAATTAAGTACAGCAAATCCATATATTTTTCAAAGCCCAAAACAGAAATACAATGCGCAAGCTAATACATCTCATATACAAAAATAATGTATGCGAAAATGAGTTTGGAATAATCTGTATCATAATTTATTTTAAATAATATATATATATTACAGTATAAATAATGGAAAAATTTATAAAACTTTTCATGGTCCTATAAATTAAATTATGAAATATTTTACTCAACTCCATGTAATGAAATGGACCCTGTGGTCATATTTGGGGTCAAATTTATATTTGATATATTTTCTATTAAAAACTTTTTTCACGTGCATGGGCAAGAAACAGTTCTGCACTGTAACAAGGGAAACACAACTTGCACCAACGATTTTTAGGTGAGTAGTGAATAGTACCCACACACACATTGAGCTTTATTATAAGTATAGATATACAGTCTTTTTTTTTCCCATAACAAACCTTATTTTGGTTAGAAAGACGAATTCACATCCTGAATACTTAATTTTCGAATGAGAAACGAAAAATAAAAATTGACTCACAGCATAATGTGTTCAAAATATTATTCATAAACTTATTATATTTTTCCTAATATAAGTATATTCAAAATATATCATTTGTTTTTCATGACAAATTATTATTGTTAGGGATACCAATCCACATAAAGACACTTTAAATAACGATATATTAGAGCAAGGAATGAAAAATAAACTGTAATAGACTCATAATAAACTATTTTGCAGTTTGCTCATTTTAAATTATTATAGCCTGTTATCTAACACAAATTATACAAGTTATCTATATAAGAATTCTTAGATATTCTTTTCTTAAAGAAAATATAATTCGAAACAAGTAAAATCCGATACTTCTAACACAAATCGCAAATGGATGCTAGGTTGAAGAACTCTTGCCATTGAAATTCAACCTTGAGCCTTTTCAAAGTTACAATCCATTCATCTGACACAGTTACAGCGGTTAGTATCAAAAGTAAAATAAGTCAATCGAAAAGAAGAGAGAAACTGAAAAAAAATAATCCACCTAGGCTGTAAAAAGCCCACGTAAACTCAGAAATCCCTATCGAATAACAGTGGACATCAGAAAGCTCCGATATCTTCTTTGAAAAACTAGCGATCGTATTCATCGACATCCCTATGAAGAAATCACCCTTCTGTGAAGGATGAAAATGATATACGGGTTTTCGGTCATACTGAAGGAAGTTCTGTATTACATCATAAAAAAATATGTGAAAAATCTCCGTAACCTCCAAGGGATTCCAATGAGTCATCCAATCCATCAATGAATATTTTGTGGTAATCCATGCTTTGAATTAATACATTGATCAAGGACATTGTGAATTGAAATAGGATGATGCAAGTAAATGGATGGTATGTATATAATATTGCATTTGTTGCTTACATAAACCTGTAATACGAATCAGCATCGTATTTAGGAATTTTGTGGCCTTAACCAATAATGAAAAAAGAGGCGCATTGACTAAGAATCCTTTATTTTAGTAACTGGTTAATTTCACACATTATTTACACTGGATCAACACATTTTTAATTTAATCAATGTCTTAATGACCTATTTTTTACATATTTTATTTTTGTAATTTGTTGTAAAAATATTTTTTTATATATTTCTTTTTAATATTATTTCATAAAAAATAATAATTAAAGTAATAAAATTGGTTAAAAATTAAAAATGAATATTAGTTAATGTCATAATTAACTAATATTCACTTTATATTTTATAATACTTTTCTTATTATAATATACTAATGCGTTCTAAAATTTTCAATTAAATCACATATTCATTAGCCTTGAAGTAATTCCGGGCATTGATTGGCCTGAAATTAATATTTTCTTTAAGATGATGGACGGAAAGTTCTAAAAGAACCCGTTTTCTTGATAATATTCTTAAATTCTATAAATCAGTCAGTTTTAATTATCGGTTATGCTTCCAAAATATTAAAAATGTATTTTTCGGTGATGTTGCCAAAATATTAAATATGTTTTTTGAAAGAAAGCGAAAAAGCGAAAAAAAAATTATTAAATTAATGATACAGATATTGCAAACGATCATAGAAATATGCCATTAGGTCGGAAGTTCAATGCATATCCTGTCTAAATTCAATCAGGTTTACCGTAAATAAAGAAGATTTATTGAATTAATCATTTAGATATTGCAAACGGTAATAGAATCCTTTGCCTTGCATTTATTTTTTTAGAAAGTAACACTTTTTATATTTATGTTATTTTATCCAGTCCCGTGCTGAAAGTGTCATTTCTTTAGACTTGATTTACGATGATAGTTTTTTTATTATTATTTGAACTTCCGTCATTGTTTTCTTTTCTTTTATCCGGTCACGTGATCAAAAAAACATAGTTAAAATATTTCTTTAAAAATTCGTTAAAAATAGAGGCCTAAGTTATACATTAAAACACTGATACCATTAGAAAGCTAATTTTTTAATCTTTAAATTGATGTAAAAATCATGTTTGTGCAATAATATTTTCGGAAGTTATAGCGGAAAAACGTCGAAATTTCGCTTAAATTTTAATTAATTCAAATTCTAATTAAAAATTCGAAAAAAGGACTCCGAGGTGCACATTCCCGACCTCCAAGGTATACATGTACCAAATTTGGTAGCTGTAGGTCCAACGGTCTGGCCTGTAGAGCGCCAACACACACACACACACATTGAGCTTTATTATAAGTATAGATTAAAATGTAATCAGTTAATTGTTATGATCTGTTTAATTTAGTTTCCCATTTCAGCATATTTTTAATTTGATCAATATCTTGATGATATATTTTATAAAATAATAATTTAAAAATCCTTAAAAATTAATTACTGTTGTAAGTTAATGATTTCATTACTTTAAAATGTAAGCATTTAAATAATATTGAAGATTATAAAGAAATAATGAATTTTTAACATATAAATTTATTATTTGCTTAAAATTTAATTCATTTAAAATAAAAATTACTATTTTGTCTAATATGTTATAACAAAGTAAATAAATAATTAATAATCTAATGTTATATAAAAATTAATTATTTTTAGTTAATGATTTTAACAATTTGTTCACATAATGCAATCCTCATATTTTACAATTCAAGATACTTGTGTTTGAAAGATAGACTTTCAGTACAATAGCTCTAATCTGCTGCCCAGTTTGAATAATCAGAAATACACTATTTCCTCGAATTTATAATATCATAAAGTGATAGGAATTGCTTTTAGTGATTATTTTCTAGTTAGTAGAACAAATAAAAATATTCAAAATTCTGTCTTTTCATAAAATTTCTATTTCAATTTCTTTTAAATATTTAACTATCGAATTTTACCTTATATTTTAAAATGCATGCATACAAATATTGTATGTTGCACGAATTTCTTTCCTTACCTATGCTATGAGATTAAACTATTTAATAATTTTTATCTTAAAGAATAGAATATTACACGTTTCAAAATGATAAAAAAGACCATTAAATTGGTTGATTTTAATAGCATCATTTGGATGCAAGATTGTTAGAATTGCTGTCTTAGCCAATGTGCTTAGTAGTAATGTAACCTATTAGATTCTCTTAGATAAGCAAAGTCACAGAAACAAACGATTTACTTAACTTATTTTAATTTCGAATCTAAAAATTTATTTACACTTAATTTAAAATAAAAATATTACATGTGTAAATAGACATCGGAGGATTTAGATATTAAAAAGAAAGAATATTAAAGATTGCCATTTGGCCAATCCACATCAAATTATTTTAATTATTTAATTATTTATTTATCTATAGAATATTTTAAAAAGGCATCAAAGAAAACTTTTACTGAATTTGTTGCAAGTAAATTAAAATTTCATGAGCATGTTTATATCAAACATATAAACTAAATAATTAAATAAAATACTAAGCTTTGTATATTACATATATTTAATTTATGTATTTGTTATGTATGTATGTATTTGTTATCTAGAAAATAATCGAAAAAATTAATATTAATTTACTATCAAAATTATTATTAAAACCATAAGGGAACCTGGAAATTGACTTGTAAAATTCAATTTTGATCATTGACCATTTGCAAAATTATAAAACTAGAATCAGAATAGCCTATATTTTTTACTGCCAATTATTTTATTAGATAGGCATTTTTGCTAAGCAATTGCCGCTAAATCTCCTGATCGTGATTAGGTTAGAAGCCAAATTATTTTTGCACAGAAGGCTCAATTATATTCAGACGGCTCAGTTTGCGCAATGGTGACAGTTAAATGACAATAAATTTTAATTTGTATATTAATGTTATTAATTACAGATATGATTAGCATATTTCTTTTTACTGAATTGAAGTTTTTGCCAGAATATTTATTTCAGATTATTTCCTTAAGATATATGGCATTTCGGATCGAATTCCTTTTGTTTAGTAAGATTCTATGCAAGCATTCTGTCAGCTCATAAGTGAAAACTAACAATTATTCAAGTAGTGTACAAAATAATCCCCGATTTAAAATTAAAAAAGTCTCTGAAGTAAATCTTACCTCTTCTTCGAACAATGAGTGGTGTGCTCTGATCTATTGTAAATGACGATCTAGATAGATCTCTCAAATTTGTGTCTATTGGCTCACACGTGCCGTATGCTGGAGGCATTATGGATGTATTGTGATTAAACTCCCTATGATACAATTCCTGAAAAAAGATCATTTTAGGTTAAACAAAGTGGTATAGAACTTTAACGTCTATGTTAAAACAGGTATTAATTAACAATAATTTTCAAAGCATGTTTGCATCGGCATAATAATTTTTTATTTTAATTATTTTATGTTCATTAGTTTTCGATTTTTTTATGAAAAATAATCATTAACATTGCGGAATATTGGAATCAGCTTTCTTAAATTCTCTACTAGATGGCTCCACTATCATAAAATCAAAATCAAATAACACTAATAAGTTCATTGATATTCAAGCCAGGAAAATTATAAAGATACAGAATATATGTAATCGATAATACACAGGTATAAAATTTTAATAACCGAATTTAGAAGTCAAAATAGAATTCAAATAGCAAATTCGATCTTTAAAAACATAAATCATTTCTATATCTAATAAAACTGTATTAAAACAGTCCTATTTCTTCCTTAAAATGTTTTGAATAGCTTTAAATAAGTAAAGTATTTGTTTTGCATTTATGTAGTTCAAATTCCCATGCGCCCCTTTACATATATACTATTAAAGTTACTTCAGTTTATTAACAACGGGTAACATGATTCTTCTTAAGAATGTGTTTCTTGCAGCTTACCAAAAGGTGACTGAAAAATTTTATTAATAGTCAATCTTTTCTTTAGAGATAACTAATATAAATATTAAAATATTTCATTATGATATATATCTAGTATATTAGGACTGGAGAGACGTTTCTATGACGACATTTAGTTGCTTGCAAATTTTAAACCCAGTCCTAAAAATACTGAAAGATCCCAAGTGCAAATTTAATGAAACTACAAAGGATGCTCGAGATACTTGGCTATCACTAAGGTATTACTTTTCCTTCCGTTAATGCTTCGTTGCCACGCCTCACTTTTGATATTCGGGCAGTCTATCTAATTAGATGACCTTTTCTTTTTTTAAATATAATTTAGAAGGGGTCATTTAATAAGATTAATCTTTAGGTAGAATAATATATTATCTATAACGTACATTAATGTATTATCTGTAACGCCTAAAGAGGCTGTTAACCTGTTAAGCATTACTGACTATTTTAAACGTTTTCTTAGAAAAGATATCTCAAATAGATTTGAGGCTCAGAGTTTTTCTGAGAATTTTCAATGGCTGTTCGAGCATAACATTTAGTTAAATATCAACAGTCATTTTTTTTATAACAGCCCCTAAAGAACAACACTAGCTATCATTGCGGTTTTTGAGAAATTTGCGGTTTGAGTCAATGTGGTTTTTGAGGAATATTTGAGAGAAAAAATCGGGAGTGCCAATAGTCTAAGATTGTCTGAACTTTAATATTCTCTGAAATGAAAAGGTTAAAGAACATATAATTCAGTTTTTCATTTAATATATATATATATATATGGTATCTATATAAAGTATATATATGCACCATGACCATGAACGAAAAATAGAGTTATGTGTTACATTCTGGAAATCACTTAGTTACCAAAAATATTAAAAATGTGAAATATTATGTGTTGGAAAGTTGTTATAAGAAAAACCTGAACAATTTTTTAATTGTTTTGATTCGTGTAGATATTTCAAAATTACACTACTGTTAATAATTGTTAGAATGCTACAAACAAAGGTGAAAAAACAATATTTTAAAAGATTATTTTAAGAATATTTCTTTATTAATATTTACTTTATTAATTAAAAGGAATTTTAAACATATGAGATCTACGACTTCATCAATAACAAAATCTTTAAAATAATAACTCGGTTTTACGCGCGTGTTTATAATTAGAGTTTTGACAACATACTTCCAAAAGAACAAGTTTAAGGTACTGAGAAGATGATCATTTCTAGGACAAAATGTCAAATGATAATCAGCCAATGAACAACGAAGAGTCAGTTTGATTCTTGTTTCCAGTTACGGGTTAATATTAACACTTAAAACAAATTAACTTGTAAAATCTCTTACAATCATTTCATTAAATGCCACCAGGAATAATAAAAGAAGTACTATTACCAAATTCAAATGTATGAAGATGAAAAAAGATTTTAAAAAAATGGAAATGTTCTACTCTTTAAAGTGTGAAAATAACTTCGGCGCCTAATAAATTAAGCATGATGAAGAGTATAGCTTGAAATATGAATATGTAAATCACGTTTTTCATTTAACACGTGAGAAGTTAATTTCGTGCCCTTTCACCATTGAAACAATTGTGCTGCTGACAGCAATTAAAATTCATGAAGTTTAAAAAATGATGTATAGCGGAAATTTTTCATTAAATTTACTTTAACGGAGGCTATGTTAGAAGTTATGTGAATATAAATTTTCCAAAGACAAGATAATACTACTTTTCAATTTTTAACAACAATGTAGAAAGGCGTTGTGATAAGACAGAAAAAAACCTTGCCTGATAATAGTAAGATTTATGAGATATCGGAAAATTTTTATAAGCTTAATGCGTAACGAATATCTAAATACTTCTAGAAATAAAAATTAATTTTATTTCTAGCATTCTGTTCCAATTTATAAAAACTAAAGAGAATTCTATAATGGTGGAAAAAATTTCTAACTAAAAACAGTGATGACATTAATAAGTTAAAAAATTAGCGTAGGCATAAGTTAGTTTCTTAGGTGAATATTTACATAACATACTAGTTTTTGATAATAGTACAAATTCCTTAGAATGCAATATATACGATTTTTCCAAATAATAATAAAACGTGGTTTTTTACAAAAAAAAAAAAAAGAAAAGAAAAGAAAAGAAAAAAATCTATGTTTTAAATAACAGATTTTTTTTAAAAAAAATTTATTTAATTTTTTCTGTGTGTGTGAAATAAAAAAAAAATGTGCAAAATGGTTGCATTATAAAATAAATAATATCTCAAAGACATAATTGCATTATAACAATTCTGAAATAAAAAATAAAAGCAGTTTCAATAATATACCTTTTCAACCCAAACAGGCATGGAAGCTTATAAATGAAAATAAAAACGCTTAGACAAACGGCTGCATGATGCACTGTAATTTTAAGATAACAGAAATCCTAGTCCTAAACTAATGTATTACTATGAATAAAAGTCAATGGCTATCTAATACATCATAACATCTTATTTCAAATTTGTAATTTCAAATATCTTCTAAGAACTTGTCATAGTTACGACAATGCAACAAATGATAATCCATATTTAACAGTGCATTCCATTTTAAATCCATCTAAACCTGTGTGTAGATATTTAATTCACCGAGTGCAGCCCCTTTCAAACTTATGTAGTTTTGCGCAAAGATTTTTCATTCAACAAATGAAAAAAATTGTAATTTCTTTGAAGATACTATTCCTGCTCATGCTTAATTAAGCTGATAGTATGTAAATATTGCATAATACATCTGAAAGCAAAAATTTCAATCCCATCAGTTATTTAGCTGCCTCCACAACGACAAAAACGATCTGTTCTTTTCAAAATTTTTAACCAACAAATTTATTTAAAATTTTAAATATCTTGAAATTAAAGTTATGAATAAAAATTTTGTAACATGACATTTATAGATTTTTTTCTAATGTTATATAGACGAATACATCGATATAATAATATTCCTAGAATAAACAATTAAATAAAATCATAAATACTGCTTGAAACATAAACTGAAAAAAATAAGTAACTTACACGCTGCAATCACTAATAAACAAATATTAAAGAATTTTCTGTTTCGCATTACACATTGAGTGTATCATAGATTTTGATGTGTTCAAAAAGAATATTTTAATAAAAGTTTCCATAATTTTAAAGTTTTAATACATTTAATTTATGTTATATAGGCTATCGTATAGAAATTACAGCATGGTGTAATATTTTTTTTTTACTTTTTACAGCAATAAAACATATAATAAAAGAGTAGATCAATTACATTCATCGAAGCCTCCCGAACATTTTATACATGGACAATTACCGAAAGGAAATTTACAAACTTGGAATTTCATCTATTTCACTTGGTGTAAATAACATTCCTGACATAAATGAGTTATCATTTTTCAATACCTTCAAGTAAATTAAATAATTTCAAGAAAAATTTAAAATTATAAAAAAATAACTACTTAGAACTATTTGAATCAAGATTGTATGGTTGGAATCTCCTCCAAAAGAATTTCCGAACCAATATATTCAGCATTTTTTTGTGCAAATCACATTTATGCCATTTATAATAGCATGAGTGGTTTAACGGTACATACTGTAAGTACGGTAGTTATTGTTCATTGATGGCTCGTAAACCAGCTCAAATGTTGTACAACTCAATGACGGAAATTGCCTGCCATCTATTCCAGTTCCAGTAGTAGCATATTCTTGAACGAGGAAGAAATATTACGAAAACAGGAAAATATTTCTTCCTGAAGTCGGCAATTCACGTCTTAATTCGAACGCATGTGCAGTTTTTAAAGTAATTCTCATTCTCATTGGTATGCAACTTAGTTATACATGATAATGCTATTTCATGAGCGAGGAGCGGTATATTTAGGCAAAACATCATAATTATATCAGAAAATAAGTTGTCTGAGAACAAATAAAATATTCAGTTAAAAAATACTTTAACCGATTAAAAAATTGTTCTTCCATCTTCATGCATAAAGTTGGAAATGATAAGGAATTTCTTTTAAGACATGAACAAAGGGGGACATGGGTTTTAATATCAGCAAGAACAGTTTCTATCACTAAGCCACGCAAAAAATAAAAGCATTTTCTTTGATCTACAAGCTAAGCAGCTGCGAAGAACAATCATTTTAAGGGTGCTTTATGTGATTTTGAAAAGGAAGTTTGAAATGGTTTTAAAAATGTGTCACAGTTCTAAAGAAATGAACGAAATCATAAACGTAAAAAATCATTGGCGTCAAAAAGTTACACAAATTTTAATGTTAAAAGTCACAAGTCTTTCTCATTAAATTTTTTCTTCTTGAAAAAAGGCAAACAGTGTGAAAAACGCTTTCACCAGATTGTTTCTTCGATGGATCATCAGAATGTTTCTTTAATGGAAGGTTGATATCAAAACATGTGGACCCCTATTATATTCGAGATTACTATCGGAAACATATTAGAAAAGTTACTCTTATATTAGGAAGAAAGCATCTACAGTTTGGTATTTACTGTTATATAAAATACAAAATTCAGAAATTATTTACCAATACCATTTATTTTTAACAAAAACTCTAACTTAATAAGCAATAAATTTTTTCAAGTTTAAGGATTTAAAAGTGTTCGTTAAACATTTAAAATCTTTAAACATTTAACTAATATTAAAATGTTAAAATTTATAAAGTAAATGTATTGAATTATGATTATTCAATATAATTTTCAATAATTCATTTTTTAAAATTTTTTAGGAACTATTACATTAAAATAGACTTCATTGCATTTTTATTTCAATAAATATATTAGAAAAATCATTTTTTCATTATATAATATTCAAACTATTGATATATTAAGTCAGATTCAACAGAAAACTGTGAAATTATACTTGGAAAAGCCAACATTTCGCAAAACTGCCAGTTATTAACCATAGAGCACACGATCTTTCGTCTTTCCTGCTAAATCATTTTATTAAATACGCATCTTTAATCATAGGCATTCAAATAAGCCAATTGCTCCAGTGTAAGCACTTCATTAGCGCGTTTAGACATCTTACGATACTATGCAGTGCATATTGGAAAACCTTTTATTTATCTTCAGATAATTTTTTAATTTAGTTACATTTTGAAGATGTATATATTTTGATTCATTTATTTATTTATCATGGCACTTAATTGATTTATTAAGACTCCGAGCTTCTATTTATGTAGACAATTCGGTTTTTATGACAATCAAGGTTATTTAATAACCTTGATAACTCGGTTGTCTTAATAATCAATCAAACATGACGAAGCAAATAGGAATCTGATCAATTATACTCTGATAAAATATTAATACTAACCTCACATTTTTACCTCATAGAATTTGTATTATTTTATAAATCTATTAATTTAGTCAATAGGTTAATTAGCTATTTTTTCAAATCAACCTTCATGTAACCTCCATCAGCGAAGAAGCCACAGGCAGTTGCCTATCTGCCATTGATTTATTTAGATAGTATTAGAGAATGATGAATAGCATCTCCAGTAAGATGGAATAATTTTGCATTATTAACATATCAGAGTTTATCTTGACGCAATTATGTTAAGATACCAATAAATTATCTTCATGTTTGAATGGATATTTTCAAAAAGGTTAGCAGCTCGACGTTGCCTAGGTCATTTAACTGAGAGAGAACTTTGAATAAGTATATGCACTAATGCCAAATGAAACGATTATCGCTGCTTTTACTTCCATAAGTTGAGTTATTTTGAATATTCGTCCACTGAATTATTTTGGCAATAATCGTTAAAAACGTTTCTATGTATCTGATAAAATTTTACACTTATAAAAATTATAACTCAATATCTATGTTATTGGTGAATTTAGGAATTTTAACGATCCAGATAATAACGAGTAAGGAATTTAAAAGATTCAGATCGTGAAATGTTAGATATTTTAAAGCTCCAGATAGAAAAGATTTAGGAATTTTGAAGGTAGTAAATATTTGGGAATTTTAAAGATCCACATAGTAAATATTTAGGAATTTGAAATACCCTGGCCATAGCGATTGAAATTTTTTTTAAGTTTTAGGTAGTAAAGATAAAGGAATTTTAAGAATCTAGACGGTAAATATTTAGGAATTTGAAACATCCTGGGAATAACGATTAAGAATTTTAAAGATCTAGTGAACAACGATAAATGAGTTTTAAAGATCCAGATAATAAAGATTAAAAAATTTTTATAATCTAAGTCCACTTTAAGTTTTGAATTTTAATAAAATTTTAAATAATCAACATACTAATCATTTATTTTAGTTTAACTATTTTTTTTATTTTTACGATTTTATGAAAATGTGATACTTAAATCTATGGCTATATATCATAAAAAGATTTTTAAATTTTTTTTTCGAATATTAACCAGAATTTTTAATAAAAATAACGAATTATTATTAATGAAAGAAAGTATTAGAATGAAAAGTTAATATTAAAGAAAGAGAGGTTATTAAAGATTTTATCTTTTCTAATTCACTGAATAAAATATTTGATTATTATAAAATAATAATAAACAAATAATAATAATAATAATAATAATAAATAATAAATAGATAATAAATTAAAATAATAATAATAAACTAAATAAAAATAATAATAAACTTCAAACAAAAATAACATCAAAAAAAATTATTTTTTAGAATTTCCCAAGATAAATCTAAGATTATTAATTAAATGAATAATTAAAATTTCAATATTTTATAAATAATCACTTATACTTTTATTTATTTCAAAACCATTAATTAATTCATTGCAAGCACTAATATCTTTTACTTGATAGAATATGCGTACTTTAGAAATTTATCAAATCACAAAGTATTAATACAGAGCCAAATATCCACCATTGTTTGTGTGCCTGTGTATGCGCGTATGCATTCTCAGTTTGGTAAGAATTTTTTATAATAATTATCGGTTTCGTCTTTTTATTTTTAAATAAGCTATTTACATGAATTTTCAATCAAATAAGACACCCAAATCTCGAAGCTTCCTCGCATAATCTCCAACACACATCTTATTCACTTTATATAAAATTACTAATTACCCTGTGCGTTGCTGCCGGAAATAATCTTGGAAATATCATCTGGAAATTGAAATAGTTATATTGTTTCATTAAGAATGATATTTATTTTCTTGTCGGCAATGAATACATTCATTGAAATTGAAGGTTATATAAAAAAGAAGCGTAAGTAGTATTTTATTCTATTTTTATCATTTTATTCTTTAAAAAAATATTCATTTTTATGTATTAGATTTGTGTATTCTTTTAGAATTGTAATGCTTGGAGTTTCTTCAGAATGGTAATGAAAGAAACTATTAATTGTATCTCGAGATTCGTTTAATATTCGTCTAGAATTCTCAAATTTAATACTAGAAAATGTGATTAAAATATTTTCTTTTAAAATTAATCAAACATAGAAAATATATTTACATCATAAAATCTTTAACATAGTATAAAAGGTAATTTTTGAAAACTAAGATTGTGTAAAATTATTTATGCTGTAAAATTTTCGGAATGACTGCAAAAAACGCTAACATTTTATTAAACGTTTAGTTAAAATCTCAAATCTATAGGATTGGTTCCCCTAAAACTTTCTCACACACTCTCTAATAAAACTATTACCTCAGAGAACGACTTACATAGCATTTATGTACAATAGCTACGAAGTATTAACGTCTAGCTTCAATTTAGCATCTTTAATGAATCTGTTGTGTCTTCTTGGCGAGTTATTTGGTGGTTAATAGATGCGGTAAATAGAGCTGAAATTTTTTTTTATATTTCAGATGATGATATTATGCTTATAACCTTCGTGTAAGTGCAAGTAATGGGTTTTCGAAGTTGTATCGGAATCGGATGAGCGGTACAGCAGCTCATAGGAGACATACCGACAAACATTCTTTAATAACTATGAAATATAAATCTTTGGAGAGAATATAGCATTTTTACTTTCTAATTTATGTAGTCTATACTTATAATAAAGCTCAATGTGTGTGTGTGTGTTGGCGCTCTACAGGCCAGACCGTTGGACCTACAGCTACCAAATTTGGTAAATGTATACCTTGGAGGTCGGGAATGTGCACCTCGGAGCCCTTTTTTCGAATTTTTAATTAGAATTTGAATTAATTAAAATTTAAGCGAAATTTCGACGTTTTTCCGCTATAACTTTCGAAATTATTATCGGACAAACATGATTTTAACATCAATTTAAAGATAAAAAAAATTAGCTTTCTAATGGTATCAGTGTTTTTATGTATAACTCAAGCTTCTATTTTTAACGAATTTTTAAAGAAATATTTTAACCATGTTTTTTTAGCACGTGACTGGATAAAATAAAATAAAGCAATGCCGGAAGTTCAAATAAAAAAAAACAACTATCATGGCAAATCAAATATAAAGATATGCAACTTTTAGCACGTGAATGGATAAAATAACAAATATAAAATGTGATATCTTCTAAAAAAATAAATGCAAGGCAAAGGATTCTAAGAAATCGTTTGCAATATTTATATCATTAATTCCATAAATTATCTTTATTTACAGTAAACCTGATTGAATTTAGACAGGATAGGCATTGAAATCCCGACTTAATGGCATTTTTCTATAACCGTTTGCAATATCTGTATCATTAATTCAATAATTTTTTCCCTTTTTCGCTTTCTTTAAAAAACATTTTAACATTTTGGCAACATCACCGAAAAAAACATTTTTAATATTTTGGAAGCATAATTGATAAATTATTAGAGCATTAAACTCAAAAAGTTTTTCCGAATAAAGTTACCGACTCTTTAACTACTAGTAACTGAACCTTTTAACTTTAACTATTTCTTAAATTTTGGCTAATGAATATGTGATTTAATTGGAAATTTTAGAACGCATTACTCATGGCGAACCAGCTGGTCGCCAAAGACGGCTAGTATAAAATAAGTATAATAATCGTAAAATATTCCGATCCAAGGTTTTGATGAATTTCCATGTTTCAGTCCCTAAGTTCGAAAATCACATTCTTGGAAAATATCTGTTTGTGACAAAGGTAACTCAAAAGTAATTTGAATCAGACTGATTTGGTGCTTAATCTGTTCACCAAATTTCTAGATTACAGTCAAATTTTAAGCAAAATCACTTCAGTGGAAGTCTGTCTGGCTGTTCGAATATAAGTTAAAGTGATAGTTACAAAACGAAAAGACCTAGATGGATAAAATCCGAGGCTTTGTATTATATAGTGTAGACGGCTCTCAAATTTTGAGCCAAATACAATAAGATGGTAATCATTCGTTGGTTTATACGTTCAGAAACATATAAACGCGATAACTCAAAAATATGTTAAATTTGTTATGCTATTTTATAACTACAAGTGCAGCGTTTTTAACAAAATTTTGTTTCAATCTATAAAGAAAAGCACATCTCAAACTCAGATTTGATTGCCGGATATTATAACTGCATGTCATAGCTTAATCGCTAAATAACTAGTCAAGTATGGCATGATAAAATCAGTAAAAATGGTAAACTCATTCCAAAGATTAATCTTTATTATTGTACGCAAATGCATTACATGGCATTGTACTATGCAAGAAAGTTTTGGGAAGATCACTTTCGATGGCTGCTGAATATATCCTGCGAATATGTATGTACTGCTTTTTTTTTCAAAGCAATTGAAACCATTTGACTACAGTATAGTTCTAGGAATACTGTAAACTACAGTTGTAGTCAAAACCAGCAACTACAGTTGTAGTCACAAGGTCATACCAAATTTCATTAAACCATTGCACTTACAAGCATTCAAAAGTACATATATAATGTACACGTATAAAAAAGTTATATATATAATGTACACATATCAAAAGTACATATATAAAAGTACAATAAATAGTCCCCCTTGATAAATTCAATGCAAAATTTGATAAGGATCTCTACTTAATATGTTAAATTTGTGGACCAAATTTTACCTATTTAAATTTTTACGTTTTGTAGCAATTGAGTTTACTTGTACTCAAACAGCTAGAAAGACAAATTTCTACCAAATGGATTTCATTGAAAATTTGATGGAAATCTAAGAATTGGTTTTAAGTACATATACCAAATTTTCATTGACCTAGCTCAAAGTATTTTTGAGTTTAGTTACTTTATTATTTTATATGTTTTAGTGTATTTGAGAAAATAAAAGAAACAACTAATGTTTTAAAACTAAAGAAGCAAAAATTGAGACCATTAGTCATTTAACATGAAAAATCTTTTGTAAATAAGTAATAGCTTTCGTTTAAAAATGTCAAACAAAGAACCAGTTTTAGAGGCCAAAATTCAAAAATTAGTTTCAGATATTAATCATATGAAGGTTCTAGGCTTAAGTGGAAACATTATAATTATTTATATTTCCGCCTTCTGCTTAACACAATCTACTGTAGTAAAATCAGAATACAAAATCCAAATTTTAAAATATCTTTAATTCATATCTTTGAGAGATATAGAGCCTTCTTTTATATAAATACCTTAAAGAAAATTATAAACGTAATGAAACATCATTTCAAGTACGAACTGTGATGTTGAATTATAGCTTTTGGATGCATAAAATTATTTTCGTTTTCCAAAAATACAAGAAGAAAAATAAAGCAATGTGTTGGCGTTGTATCAAGTTTCAATAGCAACAATATATCAACAGCATATCATTAAGGTTATTTCTATTAGTGGTGATTTGCATTTTCAATTCGTATTTTGACACATTCTTCAAACGTCCAATCAGATAACGATAAAAAGAATTTCCAGTAGCTTTGGCAAAGTTAGTTTTTATAGAAATGAAACCACCCAATTTCAATAAATTATCATAAATACCTTGAATAATAAAGTAATACTTTCTACAATTACGATTAAAAACGTTTATTTTTAGCTCTTTTGGTTATATAAGTTGTTTTCAGATTATAAATAGCGCCTAATGAATTGGCGTTATCTTGATCTCTTAACCTTACAAGAAAATAAAATTCTGCGCCAGGCTAAAAAGATATTGTTTACTGCACGAGTTTTCGAGAAACAGTTTCTTTAAAAAAAATCGTCTTGCGTTTTTTTCATTCAAACAAGGATAACAGGTGCTCAAGTCAACGTATACACGTGACCAAATAAACAAAAAAAGCTTTCAACGAACGATTGATTTTACTTGGCTTATGTAAGCTGCCTTCTCTAACTACGGATTCATTTTTTAGATTTTTCTTCCGATTTACTGCTTTGCATTTTGTTTTCAAACAAATTTCGGAATTAGTTTATTTTAAATTAACTTTCCGTTTCAAATTTAACACAAATTCTAAACATCGAATTATTTCTTGAATTATTTTTGTGTTAAATAAAACCTCTGAGAATTCGAAGACATTTTGTTAAGTTAAAATTCACATTTTGGCTTGTATATTATCGAAACGTTATATTCCTGGGACAAAATATAATTTTTTTAAGAAGCTAGGAAAATTAAAACTTGTACGTTTTACAAGATAACATACTTTCATATTTAAAATTAAATAGCATGAAAATACTATCAAATATAAATTCTTAAAAAAGAAACAGTATTTAGAGACACAAATTTATACTGTTATTGGTTTAAAACAGGTGGTTAACTTTTTCTTATGTTTAACATAGCCATTCGGTATTTGCTAATTGCTCATCTCTTATTAGATGCTAAAATAAAATTTTTCCGGAATGTCTTTGCACTCTCATGGGTTTATTTAGCGTAAAATAAGTCAAGAAGCATTTCGACATTTAGAATTTGGATCAAATTTAAAACGTCATGCTAATTCTCAAAAAACTAAATTCGATATTTGTCTGAAGACAAAATGCAATTTTAAAATGTGTTCGACTTGTGAGTTAAATCTGGAATGCTTTTAAATTTAAAATTAATTTACCTGAAAAAAGATTATCAAATACATTTTTTTAAAAAGAAACAGTATCCAGAAAAAATTATACCGATAATTGCAAATTGTTTCTTTTTTTATATTCAAAACAGCCATTTAGCATTTGATAATTAAATATCGCTTATTCGGTGGTCACAAAATCTTTAACGTTACGTTTTTTATGTTTGTACGCTTTTCATTTTCTATTTTTGAACTGTGCTTTTTAAAAAGGTGAAAAATGCCACTCTATTGCAAAATGTTTCCACAGTGGTCAAGGGTTCGAAGCAGTTATTATATATTCTAAAGGTCTTAAAACAATCTTTCATGAACAGCAAAAATATTTGAAAACTTGATTAAAACGAATTTTGATGCTACTCAACTATTGGAATTTCCGTAGAATGTTTATAAAATTTTAAATGCCAACTGAATTTAAATATACTCAAACAAATGCACTTAATATCTCAAATAACCAGTATGTTTTTGAAATAAATGGTGCTCAAAAATTGAAGAGAATGCTATTTATTGCTTTTGAGCAACAGCATTAAAAATAATTTGGAATTAACAAAATCATTAAAATTTTTTTAACTTATTTATTTCCTACAGTAGAATTTACAACACAAAGTTAATATAAAAAGTGCATATGCACTCAAAGTTCTGAAAAGGTTAATTATATAAGAGTGGGTTTTTTTTTCTTTTTGTATTTTTAAGAAATTCTGAACGCTTTATAATAATTTACCCGAATTTTTTGATTTTCCTTGATTTACTAATGGCTTCACGTAAAAGTGTACTAACCTGCTAGATCTAAAGAACTAAAAAGTAATTCATTACGAAAACAAATCTCAATGAAAAATATCGAAAATAGTTGAGGAAAATCCTGTGATAAGGAAAAAATAATTATTGTAAAATATTATGTCAGGAAAATTACTCTAAAAAAGTCAAAAACAGAGTTCCCCACATTTATGAATAAAAAAGTCGAATGATAGTATAGAAATAACTAAAGTCTACAAAATAGCTTGTCAAAATCAATGTGTTCAATCAATTTATATCAATAACAGTACAGGATGTAGAAAGGACATTTTGAAAATCGTAAGAATCTGAAAGCAAATTATGTGTTTAAAAGAATAGAAAATTTTGATCTGAAATATGGCATGAAAAATTGAATTACTAAAAGACAAATTAAAGAGTTCCAGATTTTGGAATTCTATAATTTTTTGGATATCTTACGAAACAAATGAAAAGAGAGAGTCTAAATAAAGCATACAAAAGTGGGTCAATAAAAATAAGAGAGAATGCGAATAAAAAATGGTTCAATTTTAATCTCGGGTTGCATAACCTTGACCTTGAAAAACTGCAGAAAATATCCAAAATTGTTGCTAAAAATCTAATTAATGCTGGCAAAACAGCGATTACGAAAAACTTTTAATTAAAATAGAAGAGACAAGGAATATATTGCCTCGACATTTTGAACTGTAATATATGCAAAGTTCCTTGAAATTAGGTCTTAAGAAATCCCCAACAAAATAAATGACAAATGGTTTCAAATATCTTGTTGGAATTTACAGGAAGTGTTACTCTAGGATATATTAAAAGGAGTCAATACTCAACCGCAGCCACTAGATATTAATTTCATTGATCATTAATATGATTATCTAGGTAAATTAAAAAATTTAGACAAATTAGAAAACAAAATATCAAAAGAGGAACTGATATAAACAATGTCCACCTTGTAGAACTGCAGAAAATACCAAAACTTGTTGCTAAAAATGTATTTAATGCTAACAAAACAGCAATTAAGAAATTTGCTGAAAAAATTATTAGATGTTAATATTTTTTAAAGAAATGTATTAAATTTAATATATTTGTGTTTTGGAATGTTGAACATATTGAAATAAAACGCATCTAAATTTAAATTAAATTCATTTTTAAAAAGGTAACATTTATATTCATATAATTTTATTTAGAAGAAAAGTGATAATGATATAATTTTTATATCACTAAAACAATTTTTTGCAAGTACGAGTAAGAATATCGAAAGTTTCATTTATTGTCTGCTGTAATGCGCATTTATTTTTGGGATTAAATTTATATTTATTTAAAAGTAATGTTTTTGCCTAATTCTTTGAACAAATAACATAATCTGAAGACAGTTAAATAACACTCAAATCATCGTTAGTTCACTGGATTTCAATAATTCTGTGTTTGTTATTTGTGCTGTAATATTTTTACTTTATATTATATATATATATATATATATATATAATATATATATATAAACAGTAGCTATTACTTTCTAAATCAAATATTTTCTTTCATTACAATGCTTTGACAATTGATTGTTAAGCAAAAAAGCAATATTTCTTGAGTTTTACCACATTTTTATCTATTTTGACCAATTTAAGTCATGAAATGGCAAAAAGCACTTTTAAGTATTTATCTTTTACAAACTTTAACTCTTTCATTTCATGTTTGTGCATTGGGCAATCCATTTTCAATCCAAGATTCTTTTAATATGATATGTCAATATTCTTTAAATTAATGTAAAAAATCATTTTAGCGAGTCAAAAGCGTAAAATTACATTGTAATAAATCTTTCCAAAAGATACCATTGGGAAAAAACTTTTAACGGTAGCAGACGATCAATTACAACATCCTTTTTTTAATTCACCGACTTAAATATCGAGTCAACGAATTCTCATATCAAATACAATAGATGATAGCAGTTCAATATCAAATGACCTAAGAAAAGTTAACTTTCACGAAGGAAATATAAGAGATTTTTCACCTGATCTCTAATCCAAATTCGGATTCAATTTGCACTGAGAAATCAATCTTCCATAATGAATTCTAATTTTATTCATAAAGGTAAAATCGTTTTCTTCTCTTCGCGAATTTCATCTGAATTCATGATCAGGAAAGGATAGAATCTCAACAATTAGTACTGTTAATTGGATAGGCAGCTACATTAAGGTCAAAAACTCGATAGTTCATTTTCAGGACACCACCAGGCTCATTTCAGACCATTTCGTTTTAGTTCATTTTCAGGAAAGAAATGCATTTGAAAAAGAATTGGATACCCCTATACTTGTAATGGATCTGTCTGTAGAAAATCAGTGATTTCGTTTCATTTCCGCTTCATTAAAATAAATGAAATAAAAATTATTATTTTACGGGATTAGTTCTGAAACTCAAAACCTATGTTCTCAAGGAATAATTTTAAAAATTAGAATATCAAATTTTAAAACCGACTCTAGCACAGAATTATATTTATAGTTCCAGCACTACTACCATTATTTATATTTAAATCCGACGTTAATATACTTCAGAAATTGTATAAATTATATTCTCAGAAGTTCAAACAAAATAAAAATAAACAAAAATCACAAATTTATATTATTTTAAAAGTTAATATTTGTAATTATGATATTTTCAAAGGCAGAAATAAAAAAAATAGAATGTAAATCTTAATTTGCTTTCATTTTTTCATCTTAATATTAAAATAAGTAATTTCTTATATTAAGAATTATTTTATATTTCTTATATATTATGTTTAATGCCTTGAAAATTAATATATATGTTCGCTAGGGATAGTTTTGAAAATTGGCGTACCATATTTTATAACTGAATCTAGCACACAATTTTAGAATTTATATTTAAATCCTAAACTATTATACTTTGGAAATTGTACAAATTCAATTCTCAGAAGTTAAAAACATTACAAGAACAATAAGAAATCGAAAATTTATATTATCTCAAAAATTAATATTACCAAAAAATAAATATATTTTCAAAAGTAGGAAATAAAAGTAGCAAAACATTTTTCGATCTTAATTTGTTTTCATTTTTTTTTCAGCTTAGTATTATTTTAATTAATTATTTCCTTTATATTAAGAAATATTTTAGATTCAAAATACTAAAAGATGTTTCCAAATTAAAATGTTAATAAATTATGAATGATTAGAGAATATAGATTTTAAAATTATTTTAAATAAATTATACACGCAATATATATGAAAGATTAGAATGAAATTCACTGAAAGTGTATAATAATTATGTGAACCGTTATGTCAGCCAATACTATAAAACTAAATTTGTACTAATAAATTTGTATGTATTATTTCTATCAATTAAATCAACATAATCACATCAATTTATAAAACAGATTGAACATTACTATTGATTAATTTAACTAATTCCCTTCATAAATACATAAAAAATTAAATATCTCTGTTATATACAATATCAGTAAATTTATATTACTTGAATAATATATTGAAGTCACTAATAAATATTCAAAAGAACTATAAACAAAAAATTACTTCGAAATATGTACCATATTTTGGGACGGAAGCAATAGTTGCTTAGTTATTCTAATATCTCTTGGACATATATTGATTGCCGCTATTATAAACTTCGGCGATTATATAGTTAACTCTCGCATCATAAAAAGTTTTAAAAATTAAGAATCTTATAGAGTATTTCTGCAACTAGACGATAAAATGCAGAGAAAGATTCCAATGTAAGCATATAAACAGATATTTCTCATTCTTTACTATAGTCCGAAAACGCAAAAGAAACATTTTCATTAATCTCGTGTCTTACAATTATGATCTGTATATTATAGAAAAATCATCGTAACTGAGCGAACAGGAGTAGAACGCTATAAAGCGCATGCGCAATCAACAGTAATCTTGCTTTCGCTAGACGCATGTTCAAAATCACGATTTTTCTAGACTCAAATACTAGAACTAGATTCCATTTAGGCATTTTTCCATAAAATGACTAATATTGATAAAAGTAACAATAAAAATTAAACATAAACTCATACTGAAAATTTTTCCATACCTTCTTTGAATTAAAATTTCGTTTGTTTATCATCGCTAATATTCTTTATTTAGATTAAATATTTATATTATTTATCATCGTTAGATATTTACTTTCCAAACAAATTTGGTTTCTTCCCAAGAAAGAAGATGTAAGTTATTGAGGAAGTAAGAAATGATTTTTTTAGCAGTCGTTTTGTTTGGCAAGTTTGAAGCACGTTCCTTTTTGTGTCTTTTTTTCCTGATCACGTGTTACGGTCAAGGTAAAACAAATAATAAAAGCGGATGATGTGAATTCAAGATAAAGGGAAATCGTCCGCCTTTATAATTCTTTACAAGAAATGTAAAGCTACTGTTGTTTCACGAAATTAAATTAGTTTATGAAAATGCATGTCTTTGTAAACTAAGATTTCGTTAAGAGCGACGAGTATCAAATTTGAATTTTTATAATTATATGTGACGAAGATAAAACACGTTTTCTGCAACATAATGTCAATAAAAAACATTTGAATATGCTGAATAAAAAAAAAATTGGAAATAATGCAATAAGCAAAAAAACATACGTAGAAAGATATAAAATTTCAATTAGAAAATAAATGTTTGATTTATTTCAAAAATTTGATACATAATTAGTTTATAGAAGTGTTTTTTTTTCTTTGTTAATTAAAATCAGAATTTTTTATTAATCAAGCCAATTTCAAGCAATTTTTGTAATGTTTATAAAATTAAGTAACTATGTTTATAAAGTAAATAGATTATTTTTAACTACTATATAATACTTTAAATTTGAAATTATAATATTATAATTAAATTATATACATAAAAATATTAAAATGCATTCTAGTATTACATTTATAAATTTTTAATTTTGATTCTTAATATTTTGGACTTGAAGATTTTCATCTTATAATGCATCAAAAATGTTCCTTTCATTCTGTTTATACTAATATTCATAAAAAATAAGAAAAGTTTAATTTAACTATTCTAATAATTACTAATTCTGAAATTAAAGACATTATAATTTCAATTAGAGACTCTTCAAACTTTGAGAAGCAAAAGTTTCTGCAGTCACAATTTCATTCAAATCTTTTTGGTTTGTGTACAAAAAGACATTAGAAAAACTCTGAATTATCCAAAAACACCCTTATAGTCAACCGCAACTTTAAGTAAATTTTAAAGAATAATGTATACTGAAAATTTCCCTTCGTTAATTTTGCTTTCGTTGGAGAATTTGAAAATATTGTGAAAGTTTTCTGATCTTGCTTACTGTGTAGGCAATTCGGCTTTAAGGAATATGAATTTCTTCAAAAAAAGTTTTTTAACCGTAAATAAATATTTAAAAAAATATCAACCAGAGTGACTTCATAAAATTCGATATTAATTATTATTATTTTCACAGTTTTGCAAATTTGACTTCACAAATAATAATGCAAAAAAAATCCACGCTTGGTTTTTTTTCATTAATCGTTTCTTATTCACACTTTTTTTTCTTCAAAATTTACTATATAATTTCTAAATCCGATGAATTTGTTAAATTAAATAAAATTGATGATTTTCAGAAGTTTACGTGCAAACATGTAAAAAAGGTGAAATTAAAAATGCACATTAATTATTATTTGCATTTTTTTGTAAAATCGAAACAAGGTATAACAGTTTTTTTATTAACTATAAGTACCAAATTCTTTTAAAATATAATAAAAATAATCGTAAAATTGTTTTTGTAAATAAATACTAAAAATATTTTAAAAAAAAGGAATGTTTTATCAAATCATAAATTGATTTCGTATGTCTGTTTTATAAAAAAGAATATTTTTATTTTAATTTTTGAATATTATTTTTAAAACGATTAAAAGTTTTATCTAACAGATTTAAGATCCGAAATAATTTGTTAAAAATTGTTAATTCTCAAAGAAACATATTAAAATTATATAAATTTTTTGTTAAACAATTGCCTCAATGCTCCAGTAAATTGCTTATTTTAACTTAATAATTATTTTAATTGTTAAATTGTAAACTTAAGCTTTTGCTATAAAAGGAGTACATTAAATTAAAAAAAGGATTTTGTTTGTTTTTAAAGCAAATGCGTAAAAAAATCCATTTATTTTTAAATTAATTTTTCCTGTAAAAAAAGTAATTTACTATACAAAGTTATTTTTTTATTCAAAAATATTATTAATTAAATAGAAAGTTTTGCAATGTATGCCGACTCAAAAAAATGTATGCCATTATCATTTGCAATTTATTAAAAATAGACGTTTTATTATATTGTATTATATTTTCGAAAGTACTATAAGTTGGTATATATCTAATACATTTCTCAGGAAATTTAGATTTAATTATTGAAATCAGAATTTTAAAAATCAAAGACAGTAAAAAATATGTCGAACAACATATAAAATAATTTAAAGATCAAATATTTAAATTAGAAGACGCACAATTAATTTAATAGGCAGAAATGATGTTGCATAAAATAAAAAAAGTTTTATAAAGGAAGCAACATCAAAAAGCTAAAGTTATATAAAGTTTGAAATCCGTTTGTCCTTGGGTAACCTACTTACGTAATGGTACTGGATTTACTTTTTAAAAAATCTTTAATGAATTGGCTCGTCTTTTTTTTTAATTTTTGATTTTGAGGATCTTTTCTAAATTATCAATCATCCACACAAAATAAAAATAAAAATTAAAAGCAATTCGGAATTTATAGGCATCTGCAAAATCTCAGAATCGAAAATGGATGTCTAATAATGTGTAAACATAAGTAAAGTACATAAAAATTCTTTAAAAAATATATATAATTTTTTTAAAAAAATATTTATGCATAAGTACAAAAATTGCAAAAATAGAATAATAACCAATTGAAATATAAATGTTTGAAATAAATATAAGTAGAGTAAATACTGAATAAGTTG
>JAPMOQ010038114.1:316691-334967 GCA_026543055.1 Argiope trifasciata | reverse complement strand
AGAATTAATAAACTCCGGTAAACTTGGGGGTCTGGGGTTTTTGGCCACGAGGAATCGATTGACGCCGGTTTTGAAGCGCTACGGTCGAGCAGTTCGGAGTTACAGATAGGATATTTTCAAAGTTTATTAGTTCGCCATAATGGATACTTAAATTTTCAAGCGGTAACGTGCTGCCATCTATAGCCAATATGGCGAACTAATAAAGTTTTATGTTTATGCTGTTATAGGTTTATAATATGTTTCTTATGTATGTATATATGTTTGGTTTTTCTAAATAAATTTGTCAAAAATATTGAACTTCAACACACTTCAATCTTTACCTTTACTTTACCTTTGTATAGAATAGTTCCCTTTCCAAACTCTAACTTTGTTTAGAATAGTTTACAATGGTGCACTTTAACCGGTTATCTTTTCACCAATGGTTTCACAAATTTTCTTATGGCATGTATTGTTTTGATAAATCACAATTGAAAATTTAAATCTTCGAGTTAGCTTCGAAACCTGTTTTCTCCGAGCGGAGCTCGGTCACCCGCTGGTATAGATTAAAATATGCAGATTCTTCTGCAATTTTTATTTTAAATGAAAAGAAGAAATATTGCAACAAGTAATTTTTATAATTCATAGTTTCTCGAAAATATTTATAGAAATAATTTTCGTAACCCGCAGAAAACCAATATTTTTTCCAAAATAATTAATAAACTTTAAAGCAGGATACAATAGCAACATTTTCTAAATTTCAATTTAAATATGGGTTCGGGATTTGAAATATGAAGATAACTATTTTCAGTAACGAATTTCATTTGCCAATGATCGTTAGAAGCAAACTTCCAAATAAAAAAAAAATAATAGCAGAATTTTTATTTTTATTTTTACAGAAAAATTCAAAACAAATTTCAAATTAAATAAATATTGTTTAAACATCAGTGAACTAAAATAAATGGTATTTGAATATATCTCCTTGACATTTTAAGTCTATGATTTGGTCAATTTGTAAAGAAATCTTGCAAGCCTGACCAAAGGAAACAAGTTTTTTAATCGATAAAAAATTAACTGCATCATCATAACGAAATAATTCACTGAAATTCTTTCATGATGTATAAAATTTTTTAAGCGAAACTGAAGAAAATCTATTCAACAGTTTTAATTTATATGCAACGTAAAGAATGTGCGCGTTTCAGTTTTAATAGTACATATATAAATTTAATTTGGGGGAACATGATTTTATTAGTATACTAAACTTGTAAACTTTGATAAAATTTAGTAAAATTTTGAAATGAAATAAAAAATCTCCTTTTTATATTTATTTCAATTGGTTTAATTTCTTATTTTGCTTTACATTATATAAAAAAATTCTAAAAATTAATATGTATACTTAATTAGAAATTCAAATTAATTTACTTTCTTCAAATTTTATCATAAATTATAAGAATCAAAGATTTTATTGAAGGTTTCAATAAATTTATTGTTTAGTAATAAAAATATTTGCTTTTATTATGTGTGCGCAGTGTAAGTAATATATTCGACATTCACGACAACGCATAAACGTTTTATAAAGTTAGACAATAATTTAGTTTTTTTTTCTTTAGAGAAAATATGTGTAAAAGCATTTACATAGTCTACAACTTCTTTCAATAATGTAGAAGACATAAAATATCTGAAATAATACCAGTCGTAGAATATCTAAGATAGAACTAGATTTATCTGTTATTAGATTTATCTGTAGAGTTTTCTTAGAATATCTGAAATAATACCAATCATAGAATATCTGAAATAGTAGAAATATATCTGAAATAATACCAGGCATTAAATATCTGAAACAATACCAGTCATTAAATGTCTGATGTAGAACAGTCGTAGAATATCTAAAATTGTACCAATTTTATTGATGGTTCGAATGTGGCTTCCTATTGTTTTATAGATGTATGATTTTATGAGCACTATTTCGTTTGTATGTTGTTTATCGGCTGATGTCAGGGATGGGGAAACTACGGCCCGCCGGAAGGTTCTATCCGGCCCGCGGATACACTTTTAATTTGCCGGTCAGAGGTAAATTAAAAGAAATATTCATATATTATATATCCATCTCCTTTTCTACTTTGTTTGAATATTATATTTTTTTTTCCTTTTTTTCAAAGAGCTGGTAATCTGTTTACATTCTTTATTTTTGTTCTGCAAAACATAAATCGAAGGAAATAGCAAACGCAGGCAGTTTTCAATCGGTAAAGTGTTAAAAGCGGAAGTTATTTGTTAGTTATAGCTGTAGACTGGCGCCAACAAGCGTTATCTTTTTCTTGTGGAGCAGACATATGGGAATTCAATGTATTCAAGCAGAATTGGATAATTTTACCATGCAATTCAACGTAAATTGTGAAGCAGTGAGGTTAGATTTGCAGCTTGAATTAATTGAGCTGCAATCTAACAATCATCTCAAGCAATTGTTTCTAAATATGCCAAAGTTAGAGTTTTACAAATCATTATCGAAAGTAAGTTTCTCAAATTTAATATCTCATGCCCAGAAAATCAGTGCTATGTTTGCTTCATTTTATATATGTGAACAAGTGTTTTCAACTATGAACCTTAGAAAGAATTATTTCAGAAGTAGACTGACAGATGAGCATTTAGCCTCGTTCCTTAGAATCTGTACATCTAACTTCGAACCTCAACATAAGGAACTTTTAAAAATGAAATCGCAATTTCATTCATCTTATTAATATATTAAATTGTAATACTTGTATATTGTTTTTAAAATTTTAGAAAAATTCATCTTGGCCCGCCAAACTTTATTTTTTCGATTTTTAGCCCGCGATTGGAAAAGTTTGCCCATCCCCGGCTGATGTAATGGCTTGTCGAGATCCATGAATCCGGAACTGGCTTTTTTTTTTTTTGGCAAAATGCAGAATGCTAATTATTATTAATTTATGCGAAGATGATAGTACAAGGATCCAAGCTGGCTTAATGTTGAACAGAAGTGCACCTTTTACATCTCAGAAAGAGGTATTATGAATGAAGAAACTTATTATTAGGATATCATTTTGACTCACGACTTTCAAATTTTATTTTCGCCTTAGAACTAATTGATTTGACATCAACGGCAACCCTCTGTATTTCAGACCCTATTATTATGGTTTTATTCTAAAGATGATTCACGTAAATCTTAGAAGGAACCCTTTTCATGCCGCTAGTTTATCAAATATTTTAGGTATTTGTAAAGTGATTGACAGCTTAAACAGCTTCTACCATTATTTGACCTCCAGATTGCTTGAAAAAAGTTGAATTCTATTCAAAATATAATTATTATTGTAATGGTTATTATTAAAAGGTAAAATGTAGTTCCTCATATAACAATAGTAAAATAAAATGAAATTCCTTTTCCGTAGAATATTTTAAAATTTAGATGGCTTTTAATTTACAATAAATAATAGATCTGAAACTCTTAAAATAATCTATATCTTTAAAGTAGCAATAATTTTATGCATTAATTCTTTAAAAAATCCAATCCAATTAATATTAAAATTTCTTACTTTTCCATATTTGCATATTACTAGTCACTTCAAGCTTCCAACTGATTGCCCACCCTGTTAATAATCATGCCAACGGAATTTGATGAATTATATTTTATCATAAAAAATGAAAAAGCCATTTTAAATAATAATTAAGTTTAAAACATAATACATGCTGATTGGTTAACTATATTCGTAAAATGCCAAAATATTGCAGGTTCGTCATTTAATTTTAATTATAAATTAACTTTTCATCTGAAACCAAATATTTAATAGCAATCTAAATTATGAAACCTCTTAATTCTAAAATCAAAGGCGGTAAGGAGTTGATGACTATTTATTAAGTATATAAATGTCATGAAATAAAAACTGGTGAAATCGGCATAATGAATGCGGTCGAAGAACTCTTGCAGAGTTTACCACAAATATTCCATAGTAAAAAAAAAATCATTAAAAAAAATCTCTCAAGTAGAGGGAAAGTTAACCATCGATGACAAATCTGAGATCTCAAAACTACACACAAAAACTATTGAAATCAGATTAACGGTTGGTGTATGGTATGGCATCGTAGGGGGATTTTGGCAAAAAGTCCTATTTAGGACAAACTTTACCATTCACAGGGATTTTAAAACCATTCCAGTAAAAAAAAAATTCTAAATAAAACAAGACATATTGTAAAACGGCAAAAATTAAGCTCTACGATTTGGCACAAGACTAAAAAAAGAATCTAATTCTAAATTATATGAAAAAAAAACCAATGACCTTTAAAAAGTCAAGAATTTTCTCACCCTCCAAGTCCTGTAGATTTAAAATAGGCGAATGAAAGTGAGTTAAAAAATCAGAAATAAAATTGGGACGTTGAATAGTAATATGAGGAGTAGGATTGATCCCATTACAGTTCGTACTATGAGGTAGCCGTTCATCAAACAACAAATGTCTATGTATATACCTTGTGTGTCCAAATGCGAAGACGAATTAATATTAATCAGCTTATTTGGTTGTAAAACTGACCACATATTTACTTTTGGTTAAATAGCATATAGTTTGTTACCAACTTGCGCGTCCTAAACTTCTTGACACTTTCATAGCTATATAGTTTGATATGTCCTGAAACATCACAAAAAGGCGAAATGAAATTGAGAGATTCTGATGCTAATTTTGCAACTTGATGTGCAACCTCCATCTCATATATTCCAACATGACTCAGTAACCAGCAGAAAATTACATAAATATCTGTACAAGTTCTCCAGTACTGATAGTTGCTCTCTAGTGGTTGGTGTTGCTGACCGGTTCTTTAATATTGCCAGATATTTAATCCTGTAGATTTTCCCACATTAATGTAATATTCAAATCACTACATTGTGCTTTCCACACATCTGTGAATAAGTTTTAACGTATCTTTACGAAATCCAAACACACAATTTAGAATCAAAATTATAGCTGATGGAATGATTTATAATTAAAATTATTTTCATAACCGTTGAATGAGCACCTATGGTAGCGATCACAGTGATTATAGGTTAAGATACTGCGCTAAATAATATATTAGTTCAAGAAAGTACATTTCAATAAAATTTCATTTAACGAGTTTTCTATTTCATTAGTTTTTCATGGAACAGAAAGCCAATGGAACACTAGAATAGTCGATCTATGTTGAAAACGGCCGAGAAAATATTCAATACATTCGATTTACTAGTACTTGTGTAAATCACCAAAAATGGATCTCTAGTAATCCAACATTGTTCTCCATTTTTTTTAATTTCCTATTATTATAAATATACCAATATTTATATTGTGGAAAGACCTGATAAATAAACAAACGCTCTTCATTATGTAATTTTATTATTTCAAGCAGTATTATAAACAGACAATTAGATAATTCTCCTTTAAGGCATAAAATTAACAAATATCAGAGTTCTTCATACTCCAAAAACGATGTGTTTCATTTGAAAACATGATAAATTGTCATAAAAAAGATGATAAATAAATTAAAAGTCATTTGAGAGAGTGGCCGATTTCCAATGAAATTTCAATCACAAAATTTTTTCAACTTTTAGAAAACAGATCATGCATGCTAATATCAGAATTTTGTTTCCTTTGAACAATCTAATAATTCTCTACATTGGTACGGAAATGAGTAAGGTTTCTAAGAGAATAATCCAGTTTTCAAAAATCACAATACAACTATTTGGATTAATTTTCTATCCAAAACTAACAGGAGAGAAGTGAATTTTAAACTCCCCGTTTTACAATCAAAAAGCTGAATCTGGTGTCTTAAATTTGCGAAAGTTTACTAGTTAACAGTTTCGGCCTCTTCAGAAAATGGATAGATAAACTATGTCTCAAAAATTTAGCGATGACGAGCATGTTCGCCAAACACAGATATATGAGCAATATGAATTTATGTTATAATGAAATGACTTACTTTATTTCAATAATCATACTTATTTATTTACTTAAACTAAATATATTTTTGGAATTTGAACGAAAAAAAATTATTTATCATTTCACTGTTAGAGAATGGTTTTAAGCAAAGCATGATACAACGCATAATAATCTTTTATTTGTTTCTTTGATTTTGACTTGGGCCCAAAATATTAATACCTTGAAATATACCAATATCGATATCGATATTTTTAACTAAAATTATCGTTTAAATTTGAAATTGTCACTGCTTATTACACCTGATGAATAAACTCGTCATGATGCAAAATGTACTTTTCTCATAACGGCTGTACTCACCCAAAACAGTTAACTTAATACAATTAACGAGTTTTACAAATATAGCGTATTTAAGGCGAATTGCAATATATTAACACATTTAATTCAAAAAATATATCAGGGGCTTCACAACTTACATATCTGCAAAAGAAGTTGTAAAAATCATAGAACACTCTTCAGAAAAAAAATCCAGATCCCCATTTTTAGTTATACAAGTTGTTTTTTATATGTAGGTCCAAGCATTTTTTAGAATTCATAATATGTTGCTACGATTTCCCCGTAGAATTTTAAGTTTTACTTCATTCCATTTGGAAATCAGAATTTAGAAAAAGGAAATTTTATGTCTTCTACTACACAAAAAATGTCTCGTAACACACAGTCCGATAAACTGATAGTAACCTACGATGAAAAGTATTCAAGATATAAAACATCCGTAATTCCTGCGGTAAATAATCATTACTTTAATCTTGTCTTGGTAAAGTATATTTAAAAGAGATCCAAATCATCGTAGCATAATAATGTTTTAGGCTTAATTCATCCACATTTATATTCTTTTTCAAAACTTCACTTTTAACTATAGCAGCGATAAGGTAAATACCAACATTTCTCAGCCTTTCAGTATTCGCGACCCAGTTTTCAATTTAATAAGTTGTTTTACTTTAATAAGCTATTAAATATGTCGAAAGGTAACTTGTTTCCTATGTGTACGTGTGCTTTAATTTCAGTCATTTAATCAATTTTTCAAATAAGGTTTTCTTTTTAATACTCTCATGCTCCCTTTAATGTGCTCGTCTCCCCTAAGGTGGAGTGGCCCATAGGTTGAGAATCACTGGTATATACAGTTACCGACACTGGGCTACCAGAATCTTTCTTGCATACTCTTTAATGATTGTTCTTACGTGTATAATTAACCGCATAGAATTGAAGAACTATAGTAACAAAATGACGAACTAAAGTCTTGTGACTCTCTGACTCTTGTGCAATCTTTAGCGTTAATATGTTGAATATATAAACACCGGGAAATGGAATACAATTTTGGGCGTACTTTTTTTCCGATCGAATGAAACTAATATTTGGCCTAAAACTACAATTGTAAGCACAAAATCAAATATCATATATTTAAGTCGCCAAGTGTTTTTAATTATGCACCGCTTATGAAATTCAGATTGATAGATAGTCAAACCAGTGATTTATTTGGTATCAAAATTGATTCAAATTTGCTATTTAGATATTAGATCAGTGTACCAGCTTTGATCCATCTATCCATTTTCCTTCTATAATTATTACGTCAGCTTATATTCGAATAGCCTTTGTCTAAATACAGGACAGACAGGCTTTCTTTAAATGGATACAAATTCAATACAATAAAAGTTTAATATAAAGACCAAGTACCGAATTCGATCCGTGTATCTCAAAGCATGATTAACTTATGTTCAGAGAGAAACAGCCATAATTTCAAAAACTTGCTTTTCGGGCTGAGGAATGTTTGCGATTCCTTAAAATCTTGAGTTGAATTTTTTGATGATTATAACACTTTTCCTTTGTTAATTAAGGTGTACGTACACACTTAAAACCATAAAATTCTTTCAAAATATCTAATATTTTTTATTGCTTCAAAATGTTTTCTGATCCTATAGATTTCAAACAATACCAAGATGTTGTTATTATTCGGAATATTTCTCGAGTAATAACTATTTTTCCTGAGGTACTTAAACTAAAAATTCTAGTTTTGGCTTTTTTTTAAACTCCTTTTATGAAGAATGATATTTTTGCACAATGTTGCTTCATTCAAACAATTATAGCTCAACAAAAAATAAACCCAATACAATTATTTATATATCAAAGTAATCTGTATGAAACAAAAGATTTTTTATGCCTTAACCAAAGTTATATTTATAATAATAAATTTTTATACATTTTTTTTAGTTATAAATTTTTAAAATAACTATTTAAATAAATTTTTAATTATTTAAATAGTTTAAACTTTTAAATTACTATTTTAAAGTTAAAATTTCAGAAAAAACCTCGCTATTTCAATTCATTGTTGACAAAAAACTATTATAAATTATATAGATGATTAGTAGTATTAAAGAATAAAGTATAAGAAAAAAATTAAAGTATATATTTTGATGACTTGATTGAGACAGACAACATGAGCACTAATCTCAAGCATCATTTCTAATTGAAATTATATGTCTATACAAATTAGAATTTAAGATGTGTTTCAAAAAATATGCTATTAGCTCATTATATATTAATTAATTAATAATTTGTATAATATATTTTTCCCTGAGGGGAGTTTAAATATATGTTAATGACCTAGTATAAAAAAATTGGATTTTTAAAGTTAAAATTTTTAAAAAAAACTCTTCTAGTGTGTGCTTACACCCTAAGTATAGGAGGTTGTAAAAATGTATTTAAAATTCTTTAACATTTGTTGGTATGAAATGCAATAATAAATGTAATAATATAAGAAAAAAAATGCATGGTAATAAATATGATAACATTGAAAATCTAATATTTTGGATCTTATAATAAAGTAAAATTTACGATTTTGAAAAAACAATTACGCTTTGAAGTTTTTGAGTAAAAACGATAAATTTATTTTAAAAATTAATTAAAAATCTATATAAAATTCTGAAAAACTCTTATAAAAGAAATGCCAATAACAAAGGAACTAAGTAAATGCGAATTTTCACAACACTAAATAGAACAGTCTGTTTGCTTTAATGATTTTTCATTGTGCTTTTCCCTGACAAATCTAACTTTTTGAAAATCTCTGCTCCATAAAAAAAACTCTTTTAAAAACAATCAATAGTATTCTGAATTGATTTTGAACTTAAAATTTCTAGAACTTGGATAAATGAAATTTAGCACACAATGTTAGCATCTAAAATGCATATGGTAATTGAATTTTTAATCAAACAAATGAATCTTTTGACTGTCAGTCGTTCTGCTCTTTCATTAGTATGTAAACACATAATTCAAAAACGCAATACTTTTAATGAATAAAATTTAATATGCGATATTGTGTTTGTATCTGAAGCTTTGTGCCAATTTTGGTTTGAATCAGTCAGACGAATGGATTCTAAAATTTATATTCGTTTTTCTGGTATTTGTTTATTAACTACATCTCACTGATTTATCGCATAAAAAAACAAAGATCATTCACTTATAGGCTATTTCGCATCTATTGTTTGCCAATAGAACTAGATTAATAATGCAGAAGGATTGGTTTCTTTACACGATGCAATGAAATGCAAAACTATCTTTCTAAACTAAAGATTCATTGACAGCGTTCAAGGCCTTGCTCGAAGCCCACTACTTTATATGAGAGTGGAATTCCTGATAATATTGGGGAAGGTGAGATAAAAGTTTTAATTTTCTAAACAAAAGATAGAACGAATGTCTTCTTTATTTGCCTTTTTATTACAAAGATTTTATTGATTCTTTCCTATAAAACTTTTACTGCAATTTCAAATTTTTTTTATTAGAATAATAAATATTTATTACAGTTTTTCTCAGATTTTCAGATTTTGATAACAAAATACGTCGTAACACGTTAAATCAAAACACGTCCTTAAATGTAAATAAATTAAACTAAGACAAGAACTTGTTATAATCAAGTTTACATAATTTTGATATTAGAATGACCTTTTTTAATACAACGAAGATCCAATCTTCAAAGCATTTTCTTATGATAATTAATTTTTTTTTTGATGGTGGTGAAAAACTTAATTCGGTATGATAAAATAGTATGTTTTTAGCTAAAATATATTCCTGGGTGACAAGTTTTCAACTTTCTCCAACGAAAATACTTTGTAATGAAGGATTAATTCAGAATTCTACGGAGTAAAAAAACAGTATTTTCTCAGATAAAATATTTCAGTAAACAATTACCGCAGAAGAAATCCTTGAAGATAATTCTACGTATTCAGATTCTAAAATTATTTGAACTAAGCATATTTCCTTATTTAATTCGGTTTGGTTTTATTTATTTTAGATTTTGAAGTTATTCGAGGTCTATTTCGGTAAGTATTTTTAATTTTGAACTTTGCTAAGATGATGAAATGACATCCATATTCCTTCCAAAAATATATTTTAACACGATAAAAAACATCAATGAAATACATATACGTATCATGCTTTTTTTCACCAACACTTGAAAAAAATAGTTACTGTATTGTCTCTAAAAGAATACTGCAAACACCATGAAAAAATGAGGGTCTATATCCCTTAATATCCATTACGTAATGGGTTTCGTAACAAACATTCCTTGAATTAAATTATTCACTACAATAAGTAATTGTTGTTTTAAATAAAAAAATTTAAGAAAAATATTGACTATATTGTAAATACAAAGCTATATTGTATTTTGGTCGTTATTCACCTAGTAAAAGTCTTGAACTTCATGGTTTAACCAAGTACCTGCTGCAGTTTGAAGCTATTTAATATTCTTTATTAATAAATAAAGAATACAATTTTCGGCGTAACGCAATTGATTCCCTGTACAAATGAAAATCTATTAGCGAAATATATTAACGTATAACAGGAGACATGAATTTTTCAGTTACTGGAGACATATTTTCAATACAGGCTCTATATTTTTATGCGTGTGTGTGTCTTAAAATCAGCATTTGAATTTATTTTGGAAACACAATACAATTTGGATATCATGTAATTACCTAAGATAGTTAAAATATTAATATTTAAAATGGTAAATGTTAAAATATTAAAGGGTGGTAGGATGTTATAAGAAAAATCTAAACAGTCTTTTAATGAGCATTTGTTTCATTTAGATATAAAAGAATTACTCTAATACAAAAAATTGTAAGAATTTAACAATCAAAAATTAATAATACATCTTAAAATATTTCTTCATTCGTTTCACATTATTCAAATTTCAAATCTGCAATGTATTAAAACAGCAAAACCATAAAGTGAAAAATGCCACCATATCCAAAGTACGCAAATCTGCCTTCTACTGATCACTGTATTTTCCCTAATTGCAGTAAATTTAAATTTGTACATTTTACAATCATAAGCAACACGCCGATCTTAACCACGTAGGACCAAGCTTCATTTTCATTGAGATATAAGCGCAGAAACTTAGGTTGATTCTGATCAGCTGCAAAATAATATTCCTCCAAGGCATCCGGGAATGTGAACTCATTAACGATTTCTTAGACCAATTAAAACTATTTTTTTCCTTGCTCACACAAACAATTTTCCATATCAAAAATATCGTTTTCTTCTTCTTCTGAACATTTTTCCGATTTTTCTTCCCTTTTTGGTTCACTTTTTTCGCATAATAGTTTCGGTTTCGCTAATATCAGAATCATCATCCGACATTCGTCATTGTTCTAATTATTGCATTACAGTTTTATCAAAAACTGGATTACATGGCCGAATTTTTTTGAGGGGGAGGTCCTGGATCCATATTATTCATTTCTTTTTAAGCAAAAACATGTTATTTTAGACAAAGACAGCGAATTGCAATGCGAAGTAACGTAGAAATTAACTGGTGCGTTATATAATTTTTCAATCACAGTTTCAGATATGTGGAAATAACTACATAAATAACGATAAAAACTTTGGAAAAGAATAACTCAGTTATACGCAGCCTTAGACTTTTGACAACATACTGCTGAAAGAACAACTTGAAGCTACTAAGGAGGAGATTGTATTCAAGGACAAAATATCACGTGATAATCAGAGATAATGACAACGCGGAGTCATTTGAACTTCCGTCTCCAGTCACAGGTTAATTGAAGAAGTTAATTATAATCATCAGAAAGTCCAAAAGAATGACACTTTATTGCCCTTGCAAATTAATAGGGAAGACTAGAAAAGCAATACTAGGGAGGGTCCATGAACCGAGGAGTCAACTAGGCTGAAGAGATACTTCGTTGCAAAGTGAAGCGCTCGTGATTACCTAAATAAGCACTCTAGTAGAAATAACAAGAAAATCCATTTTGTCAAGGACTTTCTTTCTCTACCAAGTCAGCAAAAATTCTTGGCGACCAACGCATCTTGCACTGGCCAAAAAATTGCCAATACAGAAACGTCCGGTACGTCATGGACAGTTCTAACCTCTGCAACAAGTTCCTCATTGTCGCTGTAATAAGGTATTTTAGGTTGATGGACCGACTCACTCATCTCCTGACAGTTAATTGATTAGAGCAATCCATCCCTTGATGACAATGAGATGACTTTTGATTGGCATTGATCAACTTTTACCAAGAGAAGCTTTAAATATGGGTTCTTCAGATATCAAAGGTAGTTAGATGTTTCTAAGTACTGTAGAAGGCCTTACAAAGAAAAGAGGCCTTGAGTATTGTAGTAAGAAGGTATACTACATAATAAGTCTTCAATCAAAGATAGACTGATTACTGTATAATTACCATTATGAATAATTTAAAAACTTCTTCAGCTTCCTATTTGTGCTTTGTTGGTTTCATGTAAACTTCTTTAAAATTCACGAAAACAAAAAATACATAAATGATTTTTCATCCACTTACCAAGTACGATATATGTATTATAATCATGTTACTTATAAAAAGTAACTAACTTTAAGAAGAAAATTCTAATATAAGCTACGGCTAAAAGTAGTATTTGATGATGATATTACCTGTTGCTATATTGTGGCAGTTAGAATTGGAAAAATAATATTCAAGAATGAAAACTAGAAGTATCGGCATGCGTTAATGGTATAGAAATAAAATTATGAAAGCAAGTCATTAACTGCGACAAGACAAATATATATAAAAGAAGCAATTGCAAGTAGTTAAATTGTAGATGATTAACCATAGATAAATAAAGACAGTATTTTTCAATTTATAATTTGAAGGCTCTCTTGTTTTTGTAAATGTACAATCTTCAAAACATAAGAAAAAAAATTAAAGTTGAGATATCAAATTAATAAAGAAAGTATGAGTAAAAGAGAAAGACAATTTAACAAAGATTGGAATGAGCATGTCTACAGCCAGACTATTTATCAGTCTTGTCACATATAAACATTAAAGCGTTGAAATGTGGACTGAAGGCGATTTTTAAAAAATTTAATTATTTAAAAATTAACAGAATTTGGATGTTTTTCCGAAATAGCTTCTGAGAATTTTACAGTACAAAAATAATTTTATATAATAAAATTCAAGAAATTATCCTTTTAATGATACCAATTTTATATTATGTAAATTAGATTTCCCTTTTTAGTTAATTTTTATACAATATATTAAACTTATTTTTCAACAGTTTATTTCACAAAGATAAATAAAATTTGACCTGCAGAGCACGTGCATGGGAAGAATGATCTTTTACAAATATTTGGCCATCACGTTCACATAAGCTAAAATTAAAAGATTATACTACCTCTGACTGTAAACTAAACCTAGGAAAGTTAAGTCTCAATGCATATTGTAAGAAATGAAATACAGTATTTTCTATAATGCTAAATGCAAGATAAAAGTTTCTATTAACTTTAAAAATATATTTATTATTAATTTAATAATTTTGAAGTATTTCTAACAAATGTAGTTTATATTATACTGCAGGAATATTAAGCATATTCATCAAGCAGAAAAAAATGTTCTAGAAAAGTAAAGAACAATATTTTATGCAATTTGAGTCAATAGATGATCTAATGAGTAACAAATTTTAAATTTTTGGGAAGACCTTCGATCCAACAGACCATTAAAAAAATCCTCTTCCTTAAGATAAAATTTGATTTGAGTTACGGACATGTGAATAGCAATATTTTTTTTTAAAGCGTGATTTTAAACCACTCAACTGAGCGCTTCAAGAAAAATAAACATATAAGAGACCGGAATTTCTCCGAAGAGCTTTAGTTTTAAATAATGAAACTTTTACGATATTATAAGGATATCCAAATCTTCATAATTCGGTCAGATTTTATTGCAGAAGATTGAAACGGGTTTTTTTATATTATTACTATTATTTAAATGTTGGAGGTCAAGAATATTTATTGAATATGATTTCAATGGTCTAAAGGACTGTAAAAAATTTAAACGTCATGTGTGCATTTATTGACTACAAGAAGCTAAAATATAATTACTTACATAATTCAAAAATAAAAACTCAATGCTATGAGAAATCACAGAAACTTATATTAAATCATTCTTTTAGATGTTGAATAAATTATAAAAAATATTCTGTAGTGGACTTTAGACTTCAATAATAAAAAGATTCTGTTTTCTGTACTTTTTCTATGTTTTCTGATTTCTGTCCCTGTATTTCTGTTTAGAAACCTGTTTGTTTTTAGTAAAAAGTTTTTTGCTTTAATTGAAGTTTAAGTAATTCTATTTCAATTTAAAGTTCAAATTATGAAGGATTTGACTGAAGAATAGACATACTATGTACAAAACGATGTAATGATTCTATAAATAACATGTGCGATATATAAACGTTTTAAAATTCGGAGCACAAAAACATTTTGTTGAAGCTAGTAAGAGATCAAATTGCATAAAATTGAACGAAGTAACAAGCAGTCTTGGCGAACCAACTTCCTTCAAATGTGGGAATACAATGGGTATAGAACTTGGCTCATTTCTTCAAGTCCATGGTTAAATGTGAATCACATTTTTCAAAAAATTTAGATAGATAAATGTTAATCTATTAAGAATGTTTAAATGCAAGGTTAGGATTATAGATTTAAGATATTTCACAATTCCAAAGTTCAGAAATTATAAATGTTTTAATCGCCGTTTTCGAACCAAAGCAAAAGCTCTTCATTTCTGCAACAAGAACATTTCTGACAAGTTTTCAAAAAGTCATAAACTGAACCCTCACCTTTCTTTATTTCTATTTCTAAACTTTTTTAAACAAAATATTCTGTAGATATTCTTCTTTTAGAGGAATAGTTCAGATTATCTTGTTATTGAAAAATAAAATTTTTCTTACTGTCGGTTTTAATTTGAATTATTTTCACTTTTTCATGTACTAAGTATAGAGAAAATATGTGACAAATGTAATTCAAAACCGCTTTGAGCTAAATAGATGAAATTTGGTATATGATCCCTCTATCAAATACATACAATTCTATAAAATGTTGTTCAAAATCTATTCATAGAAATTCTGTCTGCTCGACGTTCGATTACAAAGTTCAGTAGCCAAGTATATCATCCATAATATAGACACCCATCAAATTTCGAAACAAAAATAACAAGGGGTTGACCGTCCGTGAGTTTATACTTTCAAAAACATGCAAAAGGCATAACTCAAAAACGCACTGACTTAAAATATCAAATTTGATATGTGAGTTTGGGATAATAATTATAATTATGTGTCGAATTCTGGTTTCAATCAGTTGAGAAAAACGTATCCAACTCACAAACTTGATTTTCGAATACTTTTAACCACATGACGGTGATTTATCGCCAGAAAACTCGCCAAGGATAAGATTATAGATTCAATAAAAATATTAATTCACACCAAAGGTTATTATTTTGTAATTAAGAGAGAAGTTCTCTATCTTAACTAACTCTTCTCTATATAAATCTTTTGCGGAAGATGAGGACTAACACTTTTAGTGAAGAATTTGCGAGAAAGTTTCAAGAACACTCCTTTTTATTCCTTTTATGAAAGCACCTACAACTCTCTCTTCGTTGCAATGGGATTGAGCAATAAGAGGTTTTATTGTTATAGCTCCTCAAAGCCATGAACTTATGTAACCTAACCTCATTAACATGTCCTTGTTTTCAATATAGTAAACCAGAGACGACTAGTTAGATTTGGCAAGCTTCCAATTCGCAGTTCTACGAAACCTTCCTTAAAATATCGCAGGACTTCAGTTAGGGAAATAATAAGTGGCGTAGAGTCAAAACACTGTGTACACTAAGATCTCGCAAAACTATAGTCATTGTTTTATTTTAACGTTATTATATTTATAGAATATTTGTAAAATAAAAGACTCGATCTTTATAATAGTAAAAAAGCATACAAAACATTACACAGGAAATCTCACTGAACTCAAAATTGGCAAATTTGATAAACATATACTTCTTGGAAAATGGATGCTTAATAAGAATGAATTTTTCAAAATTTCAGTTATTATATTTTTAACCATAAATTTAATTATAAAAATGTTCATGCTCTACTAAACAATTTCGGGTTATATTTTCATACAAAAAATTTCTTTAAGTTTTTGAATTAGCTTTTCAGTGATATCAGTTTCATTTCAGCAGATCTTTTTTCTGATTTTAATAATTTTTTCAGATATTAAATATTTTTTACAAAAATATTTTTGATGGTTTTAGTTACTAAATTTATATTTACATTATATTTACAAGCATGTGACGATATTTATTATATCTTTTGTGTGTGCTAATTTTTTAGCCTTAATTAAAAAAATTTATATATAATGATTTAAAAGTTATTGGAAGCAGATGGCAGGTTCGAAGACGTTGAAGACTTCATTTTTAAGTTCGCTTTATTCTTCCTCCTGAGGCAGGCAGCATATTTACAAGCAGCGTGGACAAGCAGAAGTGATTTAAAAGGTAGAAATTCATTTCCCTCGTTCTATATAACAAATCTTGGTAGGGAAAATATTGTTTATACAGCCAATATATTATTCAGATTCTCATAGGGATTTCCAACACACGTTGATCACATGATAAAAGAAACACAGGGATCTTTTTAAAAAAATAATTGTTGAATCAGCAATTCTTATCGTTTCATCCACAGCGTGGGAACAGCTTCGTCTTTAAGCCGATGCAGCGTTTTGCCAGCTTTTCTTGAATTAATCAAGTAGAGGAAATGGAATCTGATCAGGAAATAAGAGAATATTTTAGAATGAATTTACTATGGGCTAAATTGATATAAAGCTTTAGAAATTAATTTGGATTTAAATTAGATCTCAGAATATCATTACACATATCAGCCTACATTTGGATCCAGCATTTTGGACTTAAGAATTGTATCTTCTTTAATATTAACATTATAATACTTATGAGTTGGCATATTATACTTAAAACTTCGGAATTTGCCATGTAGTTACATTTTGGATACTAGATGATCATTAAGTAAAAGGTTTTGCAATTGTGAATTAATTATTTAATTTAAAACATAATTAATTTTTAATCAAAATGTTGAACATCTTTACACTATTATGGTTCTCTATATTTTACTTTTCACTATCTAATACATAATATTTCACTGTATCAACACATAAAACTTTGCCTTGAGACTTCCCAGCCTTTATAAATATAACAAACACTATCCAAGATTACAGAGACGAATTACAAAAAATGAAAGAAAATTAATCATACAAAAATGAAGAAGCTTTTTTGACCTTCGGAGCAGGTTTTCGCTGTTTAAATATAGAAAACGTTTTATTTTTAGAACTTGCGTATACGAAAATAGAATTTATGAAAATGAGTGCTAAAAACGGATGATTTGACTTTCATGCTTATGTAACAGCTGCTCAAATTAATGTTACACTCGCTATGAGAGAAAGGCATTAATTTTGAAATAATTTATGTATACATCGAAAAATGGTAACCCTTATTACTAACCACAAAATCAACAACATTAGGTTAGAATCAAGGTGATCTTGTTTAAGAATTCTCCACTCCAGTATTAAAATTCATATCTTGCTATTTTTGGAAACAGAAATTTATAAAATCTTTTCTTTGTTCTATTAAAAGTAACTTCCGAATTCTAATTTTAGGTTAGGCGATAAAAATATATCCAGTTCTGACTGGAAATCTCGCTGCGAGAATGTATTTTTTTTTCTTTCTCTTTTTACCAGAAAGACCTTGGATCTTTATTTATTTCATATAAATCTATTTTTAAAACAATTAGAATGCTTAATTAGCTTATTTTTAGACACGTGGAAGCTCGATTTCTAAACTCTCTACTTCAGTTATCTTCGTTTAATTCATATCATGTTCTTACACCTAAATATGACCTTGGTACAACAGTTTATTTCAAATGTCATGTAACACCCATTCCTTCTATGAATGCTAAACCCTACGTTTTACTATTAAATTAGGCAATTTAACGACGCTAAGAGTTTCATCTGAGAAAATCGCGGATA
>JAPMOQ010038114.1:294103-316681 GCA_026543055.1 Argiope trifasciata | reverse complement strand
AATTATTAATGCCCTTGTTCATCATGTGTAGAGATTACTCATTTCGAATAAGCAAAAGTTAGAGTACGGAAGTTGCAAGATAGAGGGCCAAACTAAGCCAAGAGAATAAAGATTAGTTATGCGATCACTAACTTCACTTTTAAATTTTTCTTATTATGGATTATAACAAAAATTTATGTGCTGAGATCTGCTAATTTAAAAATATTTCGCTTCACTTGAAGGTTTTTGATAGTATTTTTTTCTCTATATATTTTTTTCAAATAGTGGGTCATTATTTGTATCAGATTTATTTTACAGATTAGTTTTGATTTGAATGTTCTTTAACGTTATAAACAGTAAAGATCTCACAGAAATTTAACAAACCTATTTATTTGCATTTAACATGTACTACAAAGAATATTTTTTATATACTAAAAATTCTACCAATATGCATTAGATTTTTTACTACATAGTTACTTAATCTGGAACAATCATACTCGAGATACTGTAAACAGAATACCAGCCAGTTTAGGTAGGTATATTTTCTCGTTCCAAATAATCATTTTAATGATGGAGGATTTAAAAAAAAATAAACTGTAAATTATAGGCGATGTTAGCTGTTACAGCGAGGGATAAATGTATTGCTAACATAATCCCTAAAATAAAACATATTATTACGTTATGGACATAATCTATTTTGCTTTCGTTTCGACTTGTTAGAATTATTGCCCTATTGGAACTAAGAAAACTATTTAACAGAAACCTCTTACAATTTTAGCTGAATAAGTAGGGGGTATTTTATAAAATATTTTATCACTAAAAAGTGGCAAGTAAATTTTAAAAAGTACATTGTAATAGACTTTGTTTTAAATTATATATTAAATTATTATAATTGATATAATTGCAATACAATTATTAAAATCAAAGTCCAAACTGCAATAATTATTGGTACTTTTGTTGTGTAATACGTCTCAACTGAATTAACAGAAACGGTAATTAGTTTAATTATTAATTTATAAATTTGTAAAGCGGAATTATTCATAGCTGTTATTGATGGCAATTTATTATTTTGTAATGTTTAAATACTCAAAGTGGTCGATAATTAGTCGAAATGGTTAAGGTGACGCTGCACCAAAAGTGCAATATACTAAAAAAAGGTATCTAATTTACAAGGTTTATAATGGAAACGTAGACCAACTGTTAATTTTTAAGACAATAGAGATAAGCTTAAAATGACAAAAAATATTTTTTCTCGATTCAATAAATGTATTTTGGTGAAAATAAAATACTTATTATTTTCACACAAACATCTTTCTGATCCTTTTGGGCATATTTCTTAAAGCGATCTTGATACACTAAAAATTTCAACAAAGAAAATTATCTCTTTTGCTATTATAAACTGAGAAAGGTATGAAGCTTTGAATATTATTATTTTCTGCCTAGCAATCGTAATCTCTAAGAAGAAAGATTCTTTGATTGACATCGTTTAAAAAAGGAATGTGCTGGTAATGATTGAAAATAATTTAATTGTGATATATTTTCTGATAATTAGAAGCGCATATCTATTTATAAAAAGTAAGGAACTAACTGTTGTGTCAGGGATAGAATGGACATATTGTATACGAACGAACTCGTCCATAACAAAAGTATAAACCAACTTTTCGTTGTTTTAGAGAAATTGATATATTGTATAACAATATTGAATTAATCGTTATTATTAAAGCATGACAAAATATTTAAAGGATCTTTTAAATGCAGATTTATTATAGAGATTGATATGAATTGAATTTTGGCATTAATTTCATTTCCAAACTACTCTTTTTTTTAAAAAGCAAATACTAAAACCATTGTAAATTCAAAGCTTCCATGCAAGAAATAACGCTTAATATTTAGAATTCTTTGAAAAGCAAATAAATATTAAAAATAGTAAATATTTTTTTGAAAGTTAAATGCTTGTTGCTATTTAAGATATTCAACTCAGTTCGGAGATTTTTTTAGTAGTTTAAAAATAAAATGATGAATAAATGTGAAATTATTTAAATACGTATGTAACTTTTGAAGAAAAAGCATATTTTAATGTAAATTTTTGCATTTATTTACAAAAACTAGTATTTTTCGAAATTTTAAAAAAATTATAGTTTTTCATTTTCTTTGTAGAATTACATGTTTAATATAGTCTAACTATTATTAAATTAACTAAACTAACTAAAAATTTACATAATCTAACTAACTAAATTAATAACTATTATCTAAGAATCTTATACAAAAATAATAAAAATTGTGTAATATATGAAATTATCTATAAAATCGTATTTTTTCAGCAATATTTATATTAAATCAAAATTCCACTTCTAGGGCATTCAGCATCATATCCATGCTAAACAAATAAAAAAAAATCCTTTTCTAATGAGCAGGGATGATATGTAAATTAATATCATTTTTTACTAAATGATTAAATAAGTCATTTAATAGTTATTATTTATAATTTTATCTTTCGCTTACTTTTAGATTAAGTAAAAAATCACTTTAGAGACAAAATTTCAAGATTTGAAATTTAAACTATTATCTGACTAAACATTAAATTTTAAATTAATTTATATGTTTCTTCTGTTTTCTAGTGCTTAATCATATCGATTAAATGCATCTACATTAGTAAAATGGAAAATCATGCCATGTTATGTCATCTTAAACAAGGAAATGAAAGCGGAGCAAAATTCCACGTTCCGTTGAGTTCTTTTTAAGTAGAATTACGCAACTTAGAAAATTTGAACTTCTTAGATAACGAATGTGGATCGATCATATTTCACTGTCGTGTTTTTAGTTTTCTAGTCTACTCTGCAGTTTCTGACCTATATATAATCTTGTTTCTCTAGAAATACATAAAAGAAAAACTTTCAATTTATCAAGTTCCTACTACCAGCGGGAGTGGTTTCAGCAAAATTTCTCGTATATTCTCTAATAAACTGTCATAACAGAGGAAATACTGAAGGGCAATGGCGCGCAATAGTTATCAAATATTAACTTTTGAACTTAGCATTTTTATATAATATATCCTATAATTCTTGGCGAATGTTTTGGCTTTTAATCTCTGGCACACGGTTAAAAGTACCTCAAAATCGTATTAGCATTTCAGATGCATTTTTCCCAACCGATTGAAAGAAACATTTGACATAAAACTACACTTAAAATAGCAAAAACAAGTACCAAATTTGATACATTTAAATAATTGTTTTTCTAAATTACCGCCTTAACATGTCATCGTTGGCGATAATAATGGCTATAAATGCTTGGCATGCCTTTAATAATATCCGGGAATCGAAAATTATAAAAGTTTTTCTGAAACTATTGAAACTAGATTTGGCACCAACCAGTACTTCTAGTCACAAAAGTCTATAACATATATCATATATAATGTATTGAGGTTTTGAGTTACTGCGTTCATATGTCTCTAAATGAATAGACAGACAATCACCCCGTTGACGGAATTGACTCAAAATTTTACATGTCTACACTATAGGTATCAAATCTGCATACCGAGTCTCATCTATTTTTTTCGTTTCACTTCATAATTATCATGTTAGTTTATATTCGAACAGACCTTCAGATGAACTGTCTCTGAACATATTTTGCTCAAAATTAGATAGAAATCAATTTGCTGTAAGTATTGAATGTCAAATTTCAGGCATCTAGCTCAAAGCATTTTTGAGTTATCTTTGTCAGAGACAAACTGACATTTTCTAAAAATATTTTTTTCGTCCTTCTTCTTGCATACAGCCGACCACCCCGCCACCACTGAACATAGCAGTATCGACATGTTTTTCGACCTAACGGTGGTTTAAAAATGTAAAGATTCGTCAAAATCTTGAATTCAATTTTTTTGACGATAGCTATACTTTCTCCTTACTAAGTATATGAGAAAGTAAAAAGGGCATTTTACCTAATTTATGAGTTCAATAATCAATTAAGTTTTTGTAATTGCAATTAAAACACTTTTTATATACAGTTAGAATTCGATTATTTCTATTACCTAAGATGTTACTTGGCATCACTGAAAATATCCATATATAGAAAATATAAAAGCATCTAATTATCTATTTTGAATCTTAGAAGATTGAAAACTTTTAAAGATTTTATAGTTTAATGCAAAAAAATATTTCCAAGCTACAAATTATTCTAGTATTCTAGGATTTTTTTAAATTGAGTCATTAAGTCAGCATATTTTCAAAATGGTAAATGTCGTCTAATTCGACATTAAAAAAAGAACGGTTTATGGAATAAACTACAAGATTTACCTACAAAAGTTTCACGTTTTTATTCATATCACACAACTATAAAGTAATAAAAATGCCGGTTCTAAGAAGTTAGATTTAAATGCAAGATATAAATTTATCTTCGTAGTACGCAATTTATGAAGATAATTAAAAAGAGAAAATTTACATTTTGACAATTTTTGTGAAACAAAGTCTAGGCTTGAAGAAATCATGATCTCAAGCATCTTCTAATATACAAGTAATTATAATAAATATTCACTTACACTTTTTTCGTTCAGAAAATCCCTTTAGTTGAATTCATATCGTTCGGCATCCTTAACTTAGAACAGCTGATGCATCACAGAATATTCTAAACGTTTTGTGTATCATCTATTGTTCCTGAAACATCACGAGTGTACGATCACTGAAAGTAATTTGATCCAAACAAGAAGACAATCAACAAAAGGTAGAAAGAGCTTCAAACGGCTCTTCTAATTTTCATTGTATTCTATTGATGATCTAAAATTCATGTATTTGACGAAAGATAACTGATAAATAGCTACCTATTTGATATTTCAATACTAAATTTGAATGAGTTCATCTTATTAGAAAATAATTAGTTTAAAATCTTTTTTATGCCAATCAATCGATTGTGACTTAATTTAGAACAAAAGTCACAATCGATTTCTTTAGTTAATCATATATTTGAAAAACAAATGATCTCAAAATACATTCATTGTGACCTTTTGAAATAAAAATTTCAGATTCAAAATGTGAATGCGAAGTTCAAATTGTATATTTTATTGCTTTTGTTATATAATAAAATTAAACCCAAAATACGGATATCATAAAAGATACGAAAAAAGTTACAGTAACATTAGAATTTTAACTTGCTCTAATGTGCATATTTCAATATTTCAAATCTAATACAAAAAAAAAATTACATTTTTTTCAGTACTTTCTAGGGTTAGGTGATTCTGTATCAAAAGCTTCGTATCAATTTTTGGACTAGATTGATGTTCATTCGTGCTGACTCGATGAAAATATAACTATGCATATTTCATTCTCAGTTATTAATACCTCATGTAACAGTTCACATACAATTGAAAAATCAAATCTGTTATATAAAAAAATTATATAAGCATTATGTTACATTCATTTTGTCATCGGTAGATAGCAAGTCACCAGGCAGATGGCGATTGAGGTTTGTTTTGTCAGTATTGTTCGAAATATTTAATGAAAACTTTTAATATTTCGTTTTAACAAACATTATTATTACGACGTAATATTAAAAATCATTTTGTAGAGTAATAATATCGCATTTGATGATAATATGGAACAAATATGTTAAAGCAATATTATTCGTTAATCCTATTTTTGACACATCATTTGTGGCAACACCAATGAATAGCTTTCCAGTTCTTTTACCGTTTTCAGGAAACGGAAAATTTTTGTTCCACGGCCAGCAATCATCTGAATAAGTTAGCAATACACATATTAAACTTACATTGTTTTTTTAATAGTATTGGGATATTCGGGGATATCCAGATGCTAAAAAAAAAGAAAAAAAGTGCCAAAAAATGGCTTAACGATTTTAAGAAATATTTTATTTAATTTGTTAGAAAAATTATTTCACGTTTTAATTCTTCATTCCAGATACAAAATTTTAAGTTTTATATAATTTGGTACGACCGGAGTTGAGAAATGCTCCTACTGTTTCGTGACATGTTTTCAGGGATGCGCGGTGCGAGGTAAAACACGGCTTAAAGTTAGTTGTCAGATAATATTTGAAAACATAAAATTAGCCATCTTTGGCTCGTTTTCGGTGATTTGGTGAGGTTGAACTCCGGTTACCCCAATAATTTTTTAAAATTTATTTTGAAGCTATTTTTTCTGAATTTTAACTATATCTAAAATATTTATCTTTTTATTTGGAATTGAACTTTTTCGTTAAGGTCATTTTTAAAAAGTTTGATTCCGTTTGCGTTGGTTTGCGGAAGAGAATCAATCCTCCAGGAAACCCCACGAATCTGAGATCATACATGACTCCAGGACAACATCGGGGTGAGTAATTGAAATAGAGCAAGGGGCGAGGCCCCTGTTAAAAATATTTTCCAAACCTTGTCTTTCTGTTTCTCACCCATTCCTTAATTAGTCAAAATAAAGACCAAAGGGTAACAAAGACCAACACATCTTCTAAAGTATAATTTCGGTTTAAAACCACATTCTTTTTCAGTATTAGTTTCTAATATTGTGCGTGAGTTGGTAACGACCAAGTACTCGGTTTAATTCGAATAGGAAAAGAATCATCTATTGACTGTATCAAGTATAATTAAGTATCAATTTCCAGTCTCATACATGAATCGATACTTACCAAGTACCCCGTTTGATTCTAACGTAAACAGAATCGTCAACTGACTGTATCAGGTATAATTAAATACCAGTAACAAACTGTACCTAATACATCAAAATCATGTATCAATGTAGCTCTGTTATTTTCAGTACCTAAAATGTATTTCCCTTAATTAGTCATCTTTACGAGTAAGACTAATAGACTAATAAGTAATAATCCTCTTATTATAGATATAAATTTAATATGCATTGTCATAAAAAAACAATTTAACGAATCCAATTTTGCTCATTTTAAAAAGCAAAACAGAAAGAAAACAAAATCGCTTAAACTCTTACTTTAAGCAAAAAAAAAAAAACCTAATAAAAATATTTTCTTAAGAAATAATGTGTCACTTAAATTTGCGTGTCATACAGATGTTTCTGGAATTTTTTAAACGATTAATTTTATACAACATTAGACTTTAATGGCGTAAAAGAAAAGTGGTACTTTTCCGTTAAACGGGCGTAAGATGTCGCCAATGTGAACCAAACGCGAGTCAAGCCGCCAAGTGAAGCGAATGTGAACAATGTATCGCCAATGTGAACAAAAAGCGAACAAAGTCACCAAGTGTAACTACGTAAAATTTGACGTAATTTTGCATTTTTTGCGACTTTTTGGTGATTTTTACTTTTTTCAACAATTATTTTATGACATTTAGACGATTTTTACGTTGCGCCCGTATAATTTTTTGGGAAAAGTACCCAAAAAGTTATTAAATAAAACAGCAGGTAACTTTGGTCCTAATTTTGCATAATTTTCCACGTGCATCTAATTTTGCAATTTAAATTACAGAAAAAAACACCGGAGAATCTTGGTGAAGTAATTTGAGTGGATAGACCATATAGCTTCTGAAATTTAATACAAAATGACAACTTCATCTTATAGATTATATACCAAATTTCATTTATCTGTATCACTTTGTTTTACCCTAATAGAGCTCCCATTAGCTATCTTCATCCCTGCCTCGAAAATGTTTACATAATAATTATAAATGTATTTCCAAAAAAAAAGTTTGGAGGGAACAAAGAGAACTTTAAAACGTAAAATTATATTTTCAAAAAATTAAAGACGCGTGTTCGGCAATTGAAACAATTTCTCTTTGTAATTATAATCTTATACTATAATACGAGGAATGGTTGCCAAGTCGAAAATCGCCCCAGAATTAATAAACTCCGGTAAACTTGGGGGTCTGGGGTTTTTGGCCACGACGAATCGATTGGCGCCGGTTTTGAAGCGCTACGTTCGAGCAGTTTGGAGTTACAAATAGGATATTTCAAATTTTATTAGTTCGCCATATTGGCTATAGATGGCAGCACGTTACCGCTTGAAATCTATTAGCCATTATGGCGAACTAATAAAGTTTCCAGAAGATGATCCGGAACTCAAGGAACTGATCCATAACCCGTGTGGTGATATGAACCCAAACGCTCCGTGCATGGTCAGCAAACATGGAAGTGCAGATGGGGATTTCCAATGGAACATCAAGACATGACATCGCTGGTGGACGATGAAAAGCCGAGGTTTAACCGGTTATCTTTTCACCAATGGTTTCACAAATTTTCTTATGGTATGTATTGTTTTGATAAATCACAATTGAAAATTTAAATCTTCGAGTTAGCTTCGATACCTGTTTTCTCCGAGCGGAGCTCGGTCACTCGCTGTTATTTGAAAAACTGAACTTTGCTAGTTAGGTGTTATTTTTTTGAAATTTTTTTTCCAGAAATTATTTAGACACGAATCACATACTGATTACATATGAATATTTTTCAATCTTACCTTCATATGAACTGGTCATTTCAATAAAAAAATATCGTAAATGCGTTTAGTTAACATGTTATTCGAAACAATCTGCTATATTGTAGTTAAGCTATCATTACTTATATTTTTGAACTTACGCTCTTTTTCACTATGGTGAAATCGGATCCGAAATGATGCTATATGGCATTTCTAGCATGAAAGTAGATAGAAAAAGGCTCTAATAGCTGTTTTAAAAAATTGTTGTTTTTTAAAACTAAAATCTAGGTTTTTTAAAGCCACTTATTATAGATAAACTTGAAAAGCAAAAATATTAAATGTAAATACATAAGTAAAAAAATAAATAAAGTAAAAAGCTCTAATCTAACCCAGGACCCTCAACACAAGACCATTCATGTTGATCTGGTTACTGTACTTACTGCTCAACCACAATTCGAAGTGAAATTTGAATAAAATTATTCTATAATGTTTTTATTGTGTAAACTCACGCTATTTTCAACAAAGACACATAGATAAACTTAAAAAACAAAATCTTATTTATATATAAAATTTGAGACAAATTGTTAAAGCTGTTTCAGATACACAATTCTTATTATATATGTATATACAAGAATTACTCGTTTCAAGATAACAAAATGAGAAGAACACAGATTTGCTTGAGAAAAGTATAATTAAATCTGATGCATGTTCTTTCAAAAACATGGTTTAAACATTCTCCTACTAAATACAAATTCTCTCATCACCCAAATAAAAGAGAAATAATTAAAAAAAACTATTTCTTAAATACATGAAGGCATTTCCTGAACGCATGTTACAGAGCTCAATTGACTTAGACCTAATTTTTCAACACGAATTCATGGGCCCATGGTTTCTTCGAAGATTATAAACAGGTGGAAAAAATTTCTTAATGAATTGAGCAGTAAAAAAAAGAACAGTAAATGTCCTTCAAGTGTTTGCCTGTAGGCAGATAATTCCTTACGTCAGGCTTAAGGAGCATTTATTGTGAAACTCTTATGTAAAAGCATCGTTAACGGCATTAAACGTGTTTTCTCTTTATTGTTTTGAAGTATTTTGGTTTTGTCTGAGTGACAGCGAATTACGTAATTATGTCGTCAGAATTGGAAAATATTGAGCGGTAAAATGTGTTTGTGAATTCCATATTTGTGGAATATCATCAAAAATATTAAATGATATAAAATTATTTTATATCATTTTCTTAGTTTTAATCTTTTGGTTAGGAGTTTTTTCGGGTAATTTATTTAGAAATCATAAATTAATTAAAAACTTATAACATGCACAGAAACAGGAATATCATTAAAAATATACATGAAGTAATTCAGATGCACTTTGTAATATCGCATTAAACTTAAGGTTACAAAATACCTTTCGAAATTTTTATGTTATTTTATAGAAGAAAAGCTTCGTTATCAGAATTGACAACGATTCAGTGAAATAATTATTTAGAACTCTAAAGATAATTGAATTATTTGTTTCAGACTTGGTCTTCATTTTACACATTATAGTTCTGTTAAAAGTAAAATACATATAAGTATAATAAATAGTAATTAGTAGTTCAGAGATTTAGTAAGTATATCAGTGAACCTTTATTTATGTTACAAACAAATAGTCTTCCTTTATAGTATCAACCCAAACCAATTTGTTTGTAGTAGTATTAGAATAAACTTGTAACCGCCATTTACAAAATATTTACCAGCCTGGATTGCCGAGTCCGTTTTTGAATAAAAATCACAATTTTTTAAAGATTATTTCCTTTCAAAGACCATTTATCTGCCTTTTGAAATCTGTTCGTTTTGTTTCTACGACTATTATATCAGAAGATGTAAATGTTTCTTTACATCAACATTAACGAAAATGAAACTGGAAGTCAATTTTTTGCGCTTCAATACCATTAATATTCACCGACTAAAATTCAGTAAATGTTCTGCTGTGAAATATGAATGTGTAGAGAATGTTCGAAAGCGAGTGGTTATTCAATTTAAAACATTAAAAATTTATTAAAGGTTTCGGGGGTAATGGAAATCTTGCAGAAAATGTCATGAATAAGTTACAAAACTATTTTGGCGTTGCAATAAAATCCAGTGTTGGTAATTTATTGCACATTCAAAGTGCAACACCTGCTGATTCACTTATGTTTGTTCCAGTAAAAAAAGCCAATGCATGGACAACGTCCAAAAAGAAAAGATTCTTGGAGCAAATACCAACTTGCACTTTCGGAATGCAAAAATAAATAAATAAAGACTCAAGTATAGAACTCAGAAAAATATTATGAATATTATTAAGTCTACTTATGTTAAATTATGTCTCTAAAAGCTACAGAAAAAAATGCCGTTTTTGGGGAAAGGCAAAATGCTACTGAAAGTTTGAACAATCTATAATAGATTATTATTCCCAAAAATACATTTGTTGAGTTGAAAATTTAGTGCTTAAGAACTAATATAATGGTAATGTTATACAATGATGGTTTTTTGGGCATAATAGAAATTTTTAATCAATTGAGTATTATTCCAGTCATTACATGCTTATATAATACAATAGCTTTGACAACGAGCGAATTGTTGCTGCAAAAAGATAGTCTTTGCCTGTTACAGAATTGTCCGAAAAATATAATGGGTAATTAGAAAGAAAAAAATATATAAAACAGAAAATAAGGAGGCCATTTTTTACAAAAATGGTGAATTTTAAATGTTTAAAAAGGAAATATTATTTTAGATGTGTACTAATAAAAATTTAAATGCGTTTTTTGTCAGAATTTTACTAGGCAAAACATAGTTTCAAAAACCCTCATGGATATTTTTTCTTGAAATTTTGTATATATATAAACATAAATGTTGTGTAGACAATGTATTAGTTCTAATATTAATAGTTTTAGGCGGATTTAGTTCTAATATTAATAGTGGTAGGCGGTTTTAGGTCTCTATATTAATAGTTTTTGATTTTTAGCACTTTATTGCCAGCAGTGCATATGATTTTTTCTCTATTTCAAATTTTACCTAAAGTGCCTCAATTTAATTAAATTTTTTACAAAATTTCTAATTAATGTTATTTATTGTTTTGCGTCATAATCATCAAGAAAATCTACTAAAAATGATAATCAAAGGTGTTTTTTTTTTACTGTAAATCCAAACCCAAGCAGATATCTTAATTTTTGTAATGATGAGAAACTCTCTAAACGCAGAAATTTTTCAAACAGTTATCGCGCCAGTATAGAGCCAAACATGTGGTGTTCAGGGTCAAAATTAATAATCAAACATTGCTAAGACAGATTAGCTTAGTTTTATGAAGAAATAAAATCTTATAAAATATTGCAATATCAAAAAATACTCGTAATTTCTATTGATATATTTCACAGAATGTTAACATAAAATGAAAATTATTAATTCAACAGGATTTTAAAACGATATCTATCAGCATTCAACGACAGATTTAACCAAAATTTGAAAATAAAAATAAAAAATTGAATATTAAATTAGTGAAAACAAAAATCGTAATTTTTGACAGGATATTTTTTTAAGTACTTCTCGTAAACAGGGACATGTATGATTTTTTTGACAAAAGGTTTTAAAATTCAACCATCCAAATGGGTAGTGTCGTGGCTGGTTCGTGAGTGCTTAGAAATGAGTAGGCAAATAGAAAAACTTAACAAATTTATTTCATATTCGTTGGAGTTACTCTGCTCAGTAACTCCTTCTCAAAAAGCTAACACTCGAATGATCTCACTCTTTCAATTACACTCGCGCTAGTTACCTAGCGCCATCTATGAACACTTATTTAATAACGCTTCGAAATCCAATCACTGTAAACTAGCGCCATCTATGAACGCTTATTGCTTAACGCTTCGAAAATCCAATCACTACAGGCAGTATTTTACTTTCTAGTATACGTTAGTACTGAAAAAAATGTCAAATAATTGGGGATCTCAGATTTTTTTATTTCCCGTATATGTAGTATAGAGAAAATATAGTAATGGTCAGAAAATTCGAAATCGAGATTTGAAGAATTTCCATGTTTTAAACCTATCTGAATTCGAAAAGCACATTTTTGGAAAATGTTCGCCTGTCTGAGACAAAAATAACTCAAAACTACTTGAACTAAATGGATAAATTTTTTTATACATTTGCCCTAAATTTGCAAATTTCAATCAAAGTTTCAGCTCAATTCGCTCAGACTCCATCCGTCCATTTGTTCGAAAATAATTTACGGTTGTAACTACTAAACAAAGAAAGCTATAAGAATAAAATTCGTTTACAGATTTAATATCTGTAGATTTGATACATCCAATGAGGGAGTTACCGTCAGCCGATTTATGTTTTCAAAAACTTAAAAACGCAGTGAGTAAAATATATCAAATTTACATTGGTATGTGACTACAAGTGTATCTTTATGTCAAATTTTGTTTTAATCGGCTGGGAAAAATATATTTAAACACAAATTCGATTTTTGGTGACTATTAAACTGAATGCCAGGGATTAATCATCACAAAAAGTTGGCAGTGATGACATGATAAATTCAATAAAAATACTAAATCCATGCTAAACATTTATATGTCGTAACTACTGTATCTCAATACCATGCAAGGTGTTCTGTGGAGTAACTCCTTTATTAGAGAGTACGCGAGAAGATACTTTATTAAAGAGTTTGGGGACGATCACTACCGCTAGTTTCTTTTTGTCTTAATTTAAGTTGTCAGAGAGAGTTTGATTTCTGAACGGTGTTCATCTATAATAACAGGGAGCGTATTGGCAACAATTTCATTTGGATAGTAAGCTATTGTAACAACCATGGATGATTCGATTTCATTGTTAAATTTGTTGCTGGTTATGTCGTCTATTAGTATAGATTCAAAATGAAAAGTACAATGCATCGAATTTGTTTCATTTGTTTCGAATTTTAGAAAAAGCTAGTGTTGTCTGTTAGAAAAGAATATTTATCGGCCTGTATTTTATCCAAAGAATAAGTATGTGAGGGTTGAAGGGGAGACTTGTAATGATTTTGAAACCTTCCAACTCCAGTGAAGATCATGGATAGGAAGACTGGTCAAGTTTTTAAATTTATGTCTTAAATTGAATAGCCAATAAACAGCAGAAGCATAAACGACACATTTTAAGCCTTCCTATATGACCCATGGGCCGTAATCTTAAATTGGGATTCAAAATATGACACTTTCTTTAGATACCACTAAAGATCTAATTCTATCGTCGGCCTGAAGGAAAAAGAGTTTTGGTTACCAGTACAATTAATGCACTTTTTGCTGCATTACATTGTCATCTGTTATGCTCCTTTTCTGAAAAACGCACTGAAAAATGTCCCAAAGAAGGCAATTTTATTATCACCAAAATGTCATCATTGAAAATATCGAAGTGGATTGGGGTTCTATTGTCTAAATGCCAGCTCTGGCAGATTCAGATAGCTTTCTGTCAGTGAAATCTAAGAATTAGTTGTTTAGTGAGAAAGAAATCAGGTGTTATCCTTCCCACAGATTATTAGAAGGAGTACATGTAACACTCCTGAGGAAAGTAACTTCTCAGTAATATTTTTCTACTGTTTCATGCAATAATTTTCCGTGTGTTTTAATACTTCTACAAATAAGGAAGAATGAGCTAAACATATACAAAAATATTTGTAGAAGCTTTCATTTTCAGTATTTATTAGGACTGCTTGCAAGATTGTGTCTGTACAAACAGATCACTTGAACGAATCTCACGGATTAACAGCACTTCTTGCTGTTTCCCACTTTCATATAGAAAATGCTGGTTCTGATTCTCTAGAAATATTTTCTTAGGTTTAAAAATTCTTTGAATAGCATAATAGGTATCAGAACTTTCATCTGCAATTTCAATAGCTTTCTACTTTTACACTTACAACATAATTAATTAATTAATTACAGAACAATAACAGTAAGGATTGTGAACAGCTTTGCACATAACCCTTAGAAAGCAAAAATGAAATTCGGACCCGGAAGGCCCCTCCTACCACCGAGCCCAAATGTGAAAGGAAGACCTTTACCGGCTCTTGGAAATACCAGATTTAGCACTTATTTTAATACCAGTCTTCTCGGGAAACTTATACCATCTTAATATCAAAATCAAGAGAATAAACCATTCCCTTGATCCACATAGCAAATTAGCCCTTTAAATGACTAAATCACCAATTCAATTTGTACACCAAGGACCAAAAAATGTACTGTCAGTCTAATGGGTCATCTACGACCGAAGCCTGAGATTCTTGGTTGTCTATAAGAAGCAAGAAGTAAATAGAACGGCAACAACACCACCTGGCCAGTTCTCTCATTTACCTTTGATAAATAAAAAAAATCAAGTGAAAAACAAAAATAGAAAAGGAGGATAAATTTGAAGGAAATAAAAATCATTAAGAAACTTAGAATTAAGAATCCCATCTACTAGAATAAAACAATCTCCAATGAGTGAATAGAGCTTGAAATAAGTTATATTCCTTAGTAAAATAAAAAATATCTCCAACTTCATCATCTTTCATATCGCAAATATTTTGGCTATAATAGCATCTTTTGGCGCATTAGCAAAAGCGTTGAAGCTGTTCAAAGCTGAAAAATTATCCATCCTTTAAATATAATAATTTTTAATAATGTTTTCGTTTGAAGTTTCTATGTTGATATTTAAAGCAACCTGGTGTACTTTAACAAAAGCTTTTGCATTCACCAAATTCTATATTTCTTCAAGTACTCGCTCTCTCTTTCTGTAACCCCGAAAATATAACATTAAGTACTTATTAAAATGATGATTAACAAATGAATAATTCATTGACCTTGAAAGAAAGATATTCCACTGGCGAACTCTTCCGCTTCAGAAAATTTAAATACCCAAATTTAATGACAGACATGCTCATCTAATCATTGATCATATAGTTATAACCATCCTTCAGGAATAATAACTATATTTCACTTTGTAAGAAAATGGATTGGGAGCAATTAAAATGACAGATCGCTCTAAACTTGGACGTCAAAGAATATGACACCCTTTGGCCGAAATCCCTTATATAACTTTCTTGTTATATAATATAAATGATTTCGTCAAATTATCGACCGTGAAATCAGTTTTCGATAGTTTCCAAAGATCTTTTGTTGAAAACATATTAGATATGAATCACGTTTTCACGTATATTTCAAATATGACATTTAGCTGGAAACAAATCTGCAACCTGAATAGTGAAAATGGAATTTTTTGTAACTAACAGAAAAAAAATTCGATTCCAACTTTATGGATAAAAATGCTGAAAAATGAGAATATCTTTCCAACGAAATATCAGATACATTTAAAACGCAACAACATATCCAAAATTTCTAACATAATTTAAAACGCCATCGAAATTTCGAAAATCATTTCTCAATTAATAAATCAGAGCTTTCATAAATAGTTGTTTTTATTCAATAAATAGCTGTAATTTATTAAGTAATTTTTAATAAATTACAGTTTTCGAAAAATATTAGTTTAAGAAAAGTTATTAATTATAAAGAGGCCCCAATTCTATTAGTAAAAATTACTTTCCTAATTTCAATACATTGAAGGCAGCAACGAATTTAGTCATTTTTCGGTTGAAGGCATCACGCATTCTGAGGCTTCCCATTAAATAATTCAGTTAAATTAATTTCATATTTCAATATAATTTTAAACTTAATTAACATAAAAATAATATATTTAAAGTTCAAATTTATTTTTGTGACTTTGCAAATATATATGTAATTACTACTACTATTTATAAATTTATTTTGGTTTATGATTATACGAAATTCTAGTGTGTGTACAATGTTATTTAAATGGATGCTCTGCATTTATAAATATTGCTATAAAAATGGCAATAAATAATAATATTTCATAATTAATAATGCAATAACTTTTTATCCTAAACTTTCACAAGAAAAGTATTTTTAGATGGACATTTTATGATGGGTCAGATAACATTTCAAAGATTGATAGCTGAAAATGATGGAATTAATGTACATTAAATTTAAAGAAAATGTCAGAAGAAAAAAAATCAAAACATTGTAAGACAATGAAGGAAAAAATACTATTCTTTTTCTTGAGAAGTGAGACACATTTCAAATTTTCTTCTTTATGATGTGTATGTGTGTTTGTAAACCATTCTCTGAAGAAACAGGCATGGAATTCTTAAACAATTTTCATTTAAAAAATATTTTTCAAAGAAATATTCCAATTTATATATATTATCAAATAATGTTTGTCAAAACCATGCCCAGCAAGCGTAATATGCTGAATAGAGAAAAACTGAAAACAAAAAAGAAACCCTGCTCAATCATCTTGAACATATACATTTTTAGAAAGGAGTTTGCTGAAACAGATTTTTTTATTCTATGGGAAAATAAACCCCCACCTAACTCAGAAATTAAAGTTCATATGATACGGGAGTTTGAGTTATTAAGAAAATATTGTCCAGAACACGGATAATTATATGTATAGTTATTAATTAATTAGACCAAGGAAAACACAGCATGTATGTAAGGAAAACGCAATAATTCTAATTCCTTAAATTTGTTAATAATGGCAAGGGAAATATTGATGTCTCAGGAGCCTGCATAACAGAACATTTGTTTATACAGTGAAACCTCGTTACAACAATATTTTAGGGACCAAATAAATATATTGTTGTAGAGAGGCATATTGTTATATCGAGGGCCCACATATTTTGAGCATTTAATAAGAGTTTTTTTTTATAATTATTATTAGTTTAAGGTGCATAACATACTACTTTTAAGTCTATATTTAGAAGAAATTAATTTGTAAAATACTAAAAATGTCCGTAGAGAATTCACAGATTGAAGAGCTTCCTGGGATGACAATAAGGACTGCGATGGACCTGTATTATCATCATCATCTTCATCATTGTTTCCAATCTCATCAGTAATTTCAGAGAGAATATCTTCATCAGTAACTGCTGCGAAAACCATAAGATCATCATCTGCTGTTAGATAGTCTTCTATACTAATTCCAAACTTTTTACTGCTTGTTTCTTCAAGTTGGGATACGGATTTTTTGATGTGCAAAACACATTCTTGATCATCTGAGAGATCATTGTCTATGGAATTTTCATCATTATCAGATTTCTTATCTTCCTTAACACAAAGACCAGTCTTTTCCCAGCAATTCCGAATGGTTTTTTCTGTTACTTCTCACCAACTTCCACAATATCCACAATGAGTCTTAATAGACGGAAAAAAATAACAAAAGAAAACGAAAAAAAAAAGCATTTGAAAATCAAAATATTATTATAAAGGGAGAAAATAATACTTAAATTTAGATTGAAAAAATCGTTTTACAGAGGTTTATTGTTCTAGAGAATATCGCAATATTGAGGGGAGATTAACATTAGTTTATATGCAAAATCACCGGGACCACAAAACATTATTGTTGTAGTGGGAGTTATTGTTGTATCGGGTATCGTTGTAGCGAGAGTTTACTGTATATCACTTTTTAAAATAAAATAAGACGGAGAGGCGAAAAAATGTTTTGTCTTGTTTCAATCGCATCTACATTTACTTAAACACTGACAACTGAATTAATTATACTAAACCTCGGGTAGAATTTCACCTCCATACACCACGGTTTAAAATATTTAGCAGTATTTCTTAAAGGAATACGGAAATCATTCACAAAGACAATTAAAAGATTTGCTGCAAAAAGGACGTAGCTCCACTTTGTGGGATTTTAGAGTTACATGCATTTTGTTAGTTACATGCAGTAAAAAAAGATTCTTGTTCACTTGGTGCCAAAAAGACGTAGTTCCAATCTTTGTTCTAAAGTTATTCAAGGGATGGAGAAGTCTGTCTCATTGGAATTTAGAATTTTCAGTTGTTTTTATGACCTTGAATAATTGTAATTACTTTATTTTTTGCAGCAAACCCTCCAGTTGTTTTAAAGATATCGATCATATTAAAACTACGAGGAAAAATGTATAAAAAAACTTAACAATGATTTAAAAAATTAAACTAGAGTAAATACTCATAACAAAAATACAAGGCATACTTAATAACATAAAAGCTAAAAATTTTGTCTTAGTCCGTTTAGTTTAGTTTAGTTATATTAACGTCTCATTTTGAAGCAATTCTAGGGCTATTCTGGGATGGACCTAGTCACTTTGAACCTCGGTCGGATGACACATTAACTGGTACTCCCTCTCCAAACGTCTATGCCACTCCAGTGGGAGGACGTTTCGCCCTGACGAGTTTAACGTGCACCAGACCCGCTGACACGGCGGTTCTTCGCTAGAATCAAGCCTCGAACCTGCAACCCTCCTATTCCAAAACAGAGACCTTACCACCCGGTCACGGCGGCCTCTTAGTCGGAAAAAACCAAAATGATATTCAGTAAATACAATAATTCAATAGCGATTCAAATAAATATTTAAGGGATTTCAATACAGATTCAGTAAAACTGCTAAATTCATGTAAAAATCTAGATCCGGAAATTATTGGTCGTCAGTGTCATGTAAAGCATTCGCGACCTCAAAAAAGATGTAAAATATTATACGGGGAGAGGGGAATAAGAACTTTACTGGAGGGCATATGAAAAAGTTTCAGTCAGGTCTCTTCAGCTGACTTTGTTACATATAAATAAATAAATCATTTCGTGATATAATTGCAACATTAAGTGGAAAGAATTTTCGGATCAAAGATTTATTGTGAAGAAAACTATAAAAAAAATATCTAAAAACGGGAGTCAGCAATTGCGTTTTTAATTGGATCAAATTGTGTGAGCCATAAGATTTTATTATCGCTCTGAAAGAATAACCGAAAGACAGCAAACCCTACCTCCATTCCAACAGTCGTAAAGACCCTAACATTAACCTAAAGAAAGAAGCACCAACTAGTGCCCATCAAAGGATAAGGTAGGGAGGGAGTGTCTGCGCTCAGAGGCAATGCATAATTGAAGGGCAAGTCTCTCGCTTCCCAAGGTCATATTAAAAATCAAGCATTTTATTTCTCTGACAGCTTGGTAATTGCCATTCGTAGTTCCAAAATAATAATTTTAAAAAATGCCATTTTCAGATGTTTTATTTCAAATTACAAAACTATTCTGATATTTAAAGCTGTTTGGATATCCAAAGACCAAATAAAAAGTAACCAAGCTAAAATTTTTAATGATAAATAATTTTAACATTCTTGCTAAGGAAATATAAAGAGAGAATGTATTGTAACCGTTCAAAAATTCTAACTACAGAGTTTGATGAATTTCTATGCATAATCGAAAAACACATTTTTGTTATTATATACGTCTGTCTGTATTTGAATTCGATTCAGTCACTAACATTTTGAGTTAGTCAAATGACCAGCGATAGAGTATTTGTATGGAGGACCCGGGCGTAGACGCCTATAACCTCCATTCCTTGATGTTGCGAGGCAGATACATAACATGGTAATCTAACTTAATACAACTATGCATAATTAGTATTGAAAAAAAATCAAGGATGGAATTAAATTAAATAGAATTAATAATAATAGGGAGTAATTTATAATAGTACCAAGTTAATTTGAGGAGTTAATTTAAATGATTGAATTCAGTAGAGAATTTAGAACACAGAGGTGCAGGAGTTAGTTTTGTTTTGAAGAGTGAGAGTAGATCAGTGAGCGGGGGAAACCCCCGTCCTTGGGCTGGCCAGCAGTTCATTGTCATTTCCGACCAGGTGCGGAGAGCGGTGGTAACATGAGATTTAGTTTATGAACATTGAATCATATCTTCAGATCCATATCAAATTTTGATTTTAAAAAAACATTCAGTGAAAGCCTATGTGGTTGGCTGTTGAATTACATATGAATTCGATTACTAATAAACATAAAAAGACGTAGACAGCTAACACATGTCTCTGTTTGTATATGAAAACGGTAACTCAAAAATATCTTAATTTAGATAAATGAAATTTAATATATTGTATTTACTCTAAATAGGTTTCTATCGAATTTGGATGAAATTCATTCAGTGAAAGTCTAGCTGACTGTTCGAATACAAGAGAACAAAATAGCTACAAAAGAAAGAGATTGAGATGGATAAAATTTAACTCACAAATTTAACATATACAATATAGATTATCAAATTTAGAACCTAATTCGTCAAGTGGCAAACTAATCTATCGGTTATCGTCTGTACTTTTACTACATGTCAGCGAGTCAGCTCAAAAACCTGATTGGATATGAAACCACACTAGACAACAACAACAAATCCTGTCAATACTGCTACGTTCAGTGGTAGCGGGGTGGTCGGCTGTATACAAGAAAAGAAAAAGAGGATATAAAACCACACAGTGATCGCATAATTGTAATATGGCGTTATATTTCGATTTTAATTAGTCGATTTAGTTTAGTTAAATTAACGCTCCACTTGGAATTATTACGAAGGCTATTTTGGGAAAGACCCTCGAAAATTCAAACTTTACTCAGATGACAATTGCGATATCTGAACTGGCATTTCCCTTTTCCAAACTTCCACAACAACAGAAACACATTTGGCGAAGGACGTTAGATTGTCGCAGGCTCACATACACAATGTAATTTTAGTGGAAATGGGTCTCGAATTTGGATCCCTCCAGCTTTGATACTGGGATCTTAGCCCTTGGTCATTTAAATCTTCTAATTGGTAAGAAAAAAATGGCAACGAAAGTACATATTCAGACATTTTCTGACATATTATTAACCCCACCGCAACGATTAATCATCAAACAAACGCTGGAAAAGATAGAGCTCTAACTGATTTTCCCATAACATGCAATGATATATGATTAATAATTTTTAGTGCAATTATTAAAGAGTATGCGAGAAAAATTTGGAATGATCATTATGAGTGGTTTTTTATACACAACTTTTAAAAAACAGGGAATTAATATAGTGATTTTCATTTTTTTTTCTACTCCCCAATTTTAAATGCTTGGCATTACCAGACTGACTTAGCAAGTCGTTTTGAAATTTAAGAGAACTATAGTACGGCAAATCGTTGAAACAAACAATGGCATGACATCTCGCTCATAAATTTTCATATCATACAAAAATGATGATGGCTAATCTATGACGGAAGACAACAAGAACCAACTTCATTTACAAGACTGGACATCAGTTGAATTGATCTCGAATTTGTGGTCCTCAGACTCAATGTCAAAAAAGTGGACTAGGTAGATTTTTAGATGCAAATTTATTGGATCAAACTCTTCTAAGGACAAAGTTAAGTTTCCCCTTTTTAACACTTTAATGAAAATTTCATCAAAAATAAAATTTCAAAGACTGTTCAATTAAAATATTTTTCTTCTAAAAATACACGATATAAAGGATGTCTATAAAATAAACAATTGTACTTTAAATATAAAATATAAACAAAAAAGTGTTAACTGTTTAGACTTGAATGTTTTAAACTATTTTAATCAGTTTGCACTATTTGGAACACACTTAGCAATAAAATAACCATGTCAAAAATGTATGTTTATAGAAACATATTTTTAAATCTGCAAAAGATAAGTATACATTTATTTTTAAATATATAAAAACCTTATATTAGTAGGATGAATTGCATAATATCTAATTTAATAAATTGAAATTTATTTTTAACGGTGCTTAAACACCTAATGTTTTATTCATTGCGGTGCTGTTTTTTCCATATTTTTCGCAGGTATAATTATCTAATTCATAATTCTTTTCAAACTCTTTAAGCCGAATGTTTTAGAGAAAGATAGGGAATATAACATTATGTCCCCGACATTTATTATTGCATATTTATTATTTTATACGCCTCTCAAAGTACTTTTTTCCGTTTCTCAGAAAATCCATCTGGTTAAAGATTTTATGACTAAGTGTATGAAGGTCCGCAGTATTTCGTTTCTTATTTGAACATAAAGTTCGAATTCAACAAATAGTAGAGATATATATTTTCTTTCTTCATATTACTCTTGAAGTTTAGAATTGTTTATGATATTTCCAGATTTTCAGAATATGATTTGGGAATTAAAAATATGCTGTTAATATTATTGCTATATTTCTACTTCCTCAAATGTCATCGTTACAATCGTCAAAAAAATCTTATTCAAAATTTCGATAAGAGTTTTTTAGATAGCCTCATTTAACTGCAGCATTTTAGATAGCATCATTCCAAAAATACCATCCTTGGTATTTTTGGTTCCTGCAATATTTTTGTATCATATCAAAGTACCATTTTT
>JAPMOQ010038114.1:272598-294093 GCA_026543055.1 Argiope trifasciata | reverse complement strand
GTTTAAAACAGAAATTCTTTAAAATAAGCATAGTTTAATCATCAAATGACCGAAAGATGACGCATCTGATCAAAATTTCCTTCGAGGATTAGAAAAGGAGTAGTTGAATTCAAAAAAAAAAAAAAAAAAAAAAAAAAAAAAACTCGTGTCAACAAAGAAAGACAAAACTACTAGTCTTTTCAGAATTCTGCGCACATAGCATTTTGACGATTTTATTACACAGAAGAAAAATATGCACGAAGAAAGACGGTCTTTTAAAATTCTTTGTTAGACGGTTTTTTTCATTTTCTTTTCTTTTTCAGTATTAACATTCATTCCACTTTTGAATCGATGTAAATGCTTAATTTGTTGAACCTTCTGATTTTTACCTTTTCAATCCACTTTTTATTTGAAATTAATGTGAAGTTTTTATATATGCTTAGTAAATAAACCCTCGAGGCTTATAAGAAAGATTAATATAAACCCTCGAGGCTTATAAGAAAGATTAATATATTTATTATAATTATTTTCCCACTCTGATTCTAGTGAAATCAGAGCTTGGAGTATTTCCATATTTGAAAAAATATTTCTTTTGCTTTTAATTTAAGGAATAAACGTTAAATACAAATGCGCTTTCATTATTTCTTCCTGCAATGTAAGAATTAGAGCTATGCTGATCAATGGAACAGATAATAGAATGCTTTCGCTAAAAGCTATACAACGAGATGTGATTGTTGAAGTAAAAAAGGAATCGAAAATTGACATTTAAAGTTGTCACAAAGAGATTAACAAATAAAGAACACACATAGTTGACATATAGAAGGTGTGGAAGGTGATGCTGGCTCAGAATAGAACACGGGACCTTTGGGTCTGAAGTCCAGTAACATAACCACAGGACAAAAGCAATTGCTCATTCCCGTAGATGTTATCTGGCTTATTAAGATATCACCACAAATAATTTTTTTACTCTCTATTTTCTAAACAATTGCAGCTATCAAAATCTTTCTTTGATGAAGTTGTGTTTACTGATAAAAAAAATTGATTTGATAAATTTCGTTTATTTTTTATTATTTCAATCTTACGAGTATTATGAAAATATAAAAATGTCACTTCCCTTTTAGCAGGATGTCTCACTTAGAAATTCGGTTGAGATTTAGACCCTTACAGTAATTCATGCCTTCCTAGTTCATATTCTTAATAAATCAAAATTTTAACGTTATTGTAAATGCATAGTTCTTGGGACCTTGATCGTAAATAATTGTTGTAAAAGCAGCATAAACCTTGTGCCTTTAGCTTTCCAGAGTCGGAAAAACATTAAAATATTTTTATTTTAGCTGATTTAATCATTTTATAGATGACATCTTATCATTACTTCATTCTGTTTCTTTACAGCTTATGTTTATTTAAATTATATTTTGCTATGAGTAATAAGATTTTATTATCAAAGAAGAATTCATTGATGTCATTTCAAATACACAAATAAGCACGCAACTCAAGCACATATTATATATCCTCCATAGAGCAGAAACTTCAGAATCACGTCATAAAAGTAAAAAGTAATGTTTTCTTAAAAGTAGTAAAACGTAATACTTTCATAGAAGTGCTATACAGTACACTATACTTATAATGTATGTTTATAATATAGTACGCTAAAGTTTGTTATAAATATGCTAATATTACAACAGTATAGGATAAATAGACATGTGGCCAAAGCTACAGAAATACGTTGCAAAGAAAGAAATTTATTGCTAAAAGGAGCATTTATCTTTCAGCTGAACCTACTTTTCAGCACAAAGTTTATAATCAATACTACAAGAATATTTAGGGAAAAATTTTGAACGTTACTGCAAAGAGGAAGTTTTACTCTTAGCAGCATCTGCTCTTCAGCTCAAAACTTGTGGCCAAGGTCATAGGAAAAGAATGTAAAAAAATGTTTGCAATTTCGTTATTTGCAGTAATGTTCACCAATGCAGTATCGGATCTTCAACCTAAAGAAAATTTGTGACCTATGCTACAGGATGAGAGCATAAATAAATGTTCAACGTCACTACAGAAAGGTGAAATTATGCTAATAACTACGCGTGCATTTCAATATAGAGAAATTAAGTAGAAAATGCTTTAGGAAAAAGATATAAACAAATTTTCAATGCAATTGCAAAACGGGGAATTGTACTTTTAACAATATATGCTCATCTGCAGAGAGAAATTTCACTTTGCGGTAAAGAAATAAAACTAATTTTAATACCGCCGGTTCTTCATGATTACTTCAGCGTAAAGAATGTTTGCAACCAATACTACAAAAAAAGGACACAAAAAATTATGAATGCTACTGCAAAGAGGAAAATTGCATTTTAACCAAAACCCACTATTCAATATAAAGCTCGTGGCTACTGCTACAACAAAATGGAGTAAAAAACTTTTTGAACTCTATTGCAAGTGGAAACTAGTTCTTTAGCTTTTATTATATAAAAAAAAGGCGTTAATAAATTTTGAGCGGGAAATCGTTCCTCTCAATCATCTCTTCCATAAAGAAAAATTATTGCTATCTTAACATCTAAATTCTCAGTGATTAACATTTAAATTCAAAAGGGGAAAAAAACGATTTTTTTTTTCAGTCGATTGTGAAGGAATGGATACATTTCACTTCTTTCAAGCAACGTGACTTTCGAAAGTTTATTGCCGTGTTGTATGCCTCGTAATTGTTGATTACTTTTCAAAGTTCTTTCTTCTCTTTTTATTATTTATTTATTTATTTTTCTTGTTATTTTCTCTGTTCTTAGAAAGCTCAAAGAAATAATGAAATAAAATTCAAAAATATCGTGGTTAAGGAAGGTCGTGCAGTTCTGCTTTCCAAAATGAATGTCTCACTAGTGAATCTCAGTGAAGAAAAGTCCTAAATTAGTACCTAAAAACATTTCCTAGACGTCTTTAGAAACCAAAAAACGTGTCTCGGACGAAACTACTGCACGTGTTCTTCGTAATACAGAATTCAAGGTCGTACGCTGAAGCACAATCGCTCGTTATCTACATAAAAAAAAGAATCGCATTTCATTTGAAGGAATAATTCTGTAACGGTTAATCTTTTTTTTTTCATCTGAAAAAAAAATTACTTTGCGCAAAGCGCTTGAAGACATACATTTCAAGGGAAATTAAAAAACTCGATCTTAAAACGGTATAAAGAAAGTCAAAGGAGATAGCAGAGACCAATCATTTTTTGTGGCAATAAAGAGTTCAAGAACTTTTCTTCATTGATAGCATTATGGATGAACCGATATGTTCAAATTTTTAAGAGCTACTTGCAAATACTGCCTAATAATCTACTGCTAAGGCAAACTATGACTTTCTAAAGACAACGAACGCGCGAAAGAAGTGATCGCTCGTTAGCTGAATAAAAAAAAGAATTATATTTCATTATATCCCAGGTAGCACAGCCTGTTACTCAGTATCGTGCGATATTATGACATTAAACAATATTGCGAATATTAATCAATGTCATACAATATTTGCTTCTAGGTTGTATTTAAAATATGAATGTATATACTTAAAAAGAATAATTCCAGAAAGGTGATTTTTTTTTATTATTCTGAAGATAAATTTAGGCTGTACAAGAGTGCTTAAAAACATACAATCCAAGGGAAGCAAAAAAAAAAAAAAAAAAAAAAAAAAAACCTCGATCCTTAAAATTGTTAAAAGAAAGTCAAAGGAAATATCAGAGACGAATCATTTTTGTGGCAATATCGAGTTCAAGAACTCTCCTCCATTGATAGCATTATGGATAAACTGATATGTCCGAAATTTTAAGAGCTTCTTGCAAATATTGCCTAATAATCTACGGCTAAGGCAAACTATGTCTTTCTAAAGATGACTAACCCTCGAAAGAAGTGATATCCACATTCCAGAGTATCACGGCTAGAGCGTTATGTTAATTTATGAGTTTTTTTTTATCAAATACAGAAAGCGGTCGAATAAGTTATACCATTGAGTCTGCCCATTTACTTTTGCTAAACTAAGGAGAATGGCGAACTGGTGGTAAGTTCTCGGGTTCGGTACCCTAGGGTTCCAGATTCACAACTCGGTTCTACAGAAGTTTAAGTTTAGTTATATTAACATCCCGTTGTAACACAACAATAGAGCTATTTTTGGATTGACCTCATGATTTTGATACTCAGTCAGATGACGATGGCGACACCTGAAGTGACATTCACTCTTCACTCCTCACAACACCAACGGGAGAACGTTTGTTCTGATGGATTTAATGTGCAACAGGCCCGTTTACACGACAGTTCTTCGGTAGAATCAGATCTCGAGCCTGAAACCTTACGGCTCACAAGCCGAGACCATACCACCAGGCCACCGCGGCCACAAATGAATTGCTGCATCAATGGATATCTGGTGATCTTTAAATCAGTAGGGAGCAAATATCCTCCCGTTGGTATCGTGCGGAAATTTGGAGAGATAGATGCCAACTCAAGTGTCATCCTCGTAATCTGACTGCGACTCAGAATCACGAAATCTGCACCAAAAAAAGCCCAAGTGTTGCTTTAAACAAAATGTCAATGTAACTAAACTGTCTTGCTAAACAACTTATATGATAATTTCGCATTCGGTTTCTATTATATTCCACGCACTACTTATCTTCACTTTGTCAATGGCGACAACGCCAGGAAGAATTCAGTGCAGATTATCAAGTTATATTTATTATACTACTAGAAATACTAGGTACACATGGTTCATAAATTTACAGATTTAAGTGTTGTAAAAAATTCGGTAGTAAAAACCGCATGTGAACATAACATAACACGTCATATTAAAGCCCCATATTGAAAAAAGAGGATACTTGGGGCGGAATTCTTATTTTCATTAGAAGTTTCCAGATGATTAGAACACTTGAACCATAATCCCCCTCCAGGAAATTTCCGTTCCACCCCAACCAGAGGACGTTCGAATTTTTTCGTCAGATTTCGTATGCACCAGGCCCAATAACACAGCAAATCCTTAGTGGAATCGGGCTTCGAAGTTGAAGCCCTCTGTCCTTTTATAGAATGAGATTATAAAACCAAACTATTACGGTCTTTTTTACATGTGAACAGTAAATATTGTGCATTAATTTCATATTAAAAATAAGAAATGAACTTATGGGACACCCTAATACATTATGAGTCTCTTCTCACAATAAATTTGTTGGTTTAGTTTTGAATTTGCTGTAGATTTTATGCTTCAGTTTAATACAAATAAGAAAAATGTATTTGTTACGAGAAAGTTTTTTTTTCAATCATGAAAGGAAAAAAGAGAATATATATATTTACCAATATTATATAAATTGAATATATTTTTGCTATAAGGATCAAATAACGACTGAACATTTGTTTAATGAAGCTTATTTTCGAAAATTTACTAGAAAAGTGCATACTCTGTATTGTTCATTAAACTTTCTCATAAATTTAATACAAAAGTTCATACTCTGTATTGTTCAAAAATTGGTTATTGATTTAAAAACAAATATAAGAGATGAAAGAAGAAATCATACGTATTTATATATAGTATGTAAATTGAATCCATGTATACAATAAGGATAAAATTCCTATTCAACGTTTTTGAAAAAGACTGTTTTAGGAAATTTAATAAAAAAAATTCTTATTCTATATTTTTCAAAAATTGATTATAGATTTCGAAGTAGAAATAAGAGATGAAAAAAGAAAATATCAATCATATCTATTTATGCAACAAGGATCCAACATCAACAGTAAGCTTTTTGGCATAAAACTTTTTTTTTGGAAATGTAATACAAAAATCTTACTCTACATTTTTTGAAAATTAATTATTTATTTCGAAGTAGACATAGTGTATCGTTTCAAATTACCTACACAATTACTGAAATTTACAGCAATTGAATTTGAATTGCAAAACTGTATCCCATTCTTTGCAAATTCAATGTCATAAAACATGTTACTTGAAGTAATAAAATCAGTGCCAAATTACTGAAAAATTTATAACACATGACAGGAATATTATCACTTTTCAGGATGAACGAATAAAAACTTTTCTTCATTTCTATTCACAGCTTTAATTTAACGTAATGAATTAAAATTTTCATACCTAATTATTCAAATGCCCATATAAAATTATGAACATTATAAAAACTTTCCAAAATCTTTTTCTCACGATATCATTTACTGCTTTTACATAAGCGAAAAATGTATTATCCTTGAAAAGGTAGAAATAAAACCCCATAAATTAGATTCGAATGCTTATTAATATAAGATCATAAAATAAAATGTTCATATTAAGCTACATCCCGCTTAAATTTGAATAATTATAGTATCTAGCTTGCTTTAAAGTAAGTTCTTGAGTGTTTTAGATTATTTATGCAGTGAGATAAAGAAGATATGTAAAATATAGTTAAACCAAAAAATAAAAGCTCATTTGAAGCTACTTAGATGAAAAAGCAATACGTTTTCTTTTCGAGGTCATGGCGATATGTTTAATTTTTCAAGGTCACCTTTGTTGTGTTATTTCTATTATATAACTGACTGGGAAAATCAGGTTCATTTATATAACATGACATTTAAAAATATGTGTATTGTAAAGGTATGGTAATATGTCATAGCAGAAATCATCATTTGTATTTTACATAAGAGTAAAAAATTTAACATGCGTACCTTATTTCATTGATGAAATGTTACATTTTATACTCATAAATTCAATAAACTATTATTCTTAATGAAATAAATTTATTTTAATACATAGTCTCTGTTATCTAATTAGATGATAATATGTTATAGGAATTTACTGTAAGTATTCAATTTTGAATCCATAGAACCTCTGAGATACATGTCGACTCCATTAGGATCTTTTTATTATCACTTCCATGATTAACATAAATTTTATATTATAAGTTTCAAGGATGACAATTCTAAACACATGTGATTCATGACTTATTCATTAATAAGTCATGAATCACATTATTTTTGATTACGTGATTGTTTGTTAAACAATCGCGTGGACAAAAAGATAATATTTAGCTTGACTTGTTTTCATCTTAATAAAGATAAAAGTTTATAATTTATGTTTCATTGACTTTTTGGTACCTAAAAAATGTCATTCATAAATGTAATCTAAATGATGATACAGCATTTCACTATCAAAATTATTTCATTACACTACTTTACTATCATTATTTATTATTATCAAACTCAAATCAATCAAAACTTAGTAAATCTATCAAAATTTCCTCATTAATAAGATTTTTTGCATTAATATATTCATAACTTTTATTCGTTGCAGTAGAGCAACTCAGTAAAGACGTTAAAAAGAAACAGATACCAAAATTAAAAATTTTAAATTGTCCCTTTTGGTGACAGCTGGTTCACAAGAATTATTGTCTACATAAAATTTCAATTAAATCTTTTGTAAGCACTCGATTGCTTTTTTTCAGCAAAGTATTCAAAAGATTTCGGTAAGATACTCTTTCATTACTGATTCGGTTCGACTGGCTGTGCTAAGTGTTTACTTGCGGATTGAGGTCCTTTCTACCGAAGTGTACAGCATGTAAAACGACTAATTATTAAGAATACTATCGTATTTCAAACTCTACTTCTCATTTGAAACAGAAACTGACCTGTAATGTAGAATGTGTTTGGTCAATTGAACCGGATTAACATTGAAAAGGTTAAAATACGCCTTATACATTTTCATGGTGTTTTAAAGCTTCTTTAATTTTCTATTCATTTCATATGCAATTTTGAATCGCTTTTTGAAAGGTAAATGATTAAATATCAAAGTATCGAGTTACTTGCTTGCTGAATTGGAGACGTCCATTAAAAAAATATGAACCTAGAAAGGAAAATCCTTCAACACTAAATTTTTGGGTGTAATACATAATATATTTCACTTTATGCATAATATATCACATAACTATTTGATAAAAATATCTCTGGATCATTGAAAAAATCAGATTAGATAAAAAAGCGAATTCAAAGTTAAAATAATAATACAAAAAAATGCTTGGTTGGTTTGTGTGGTTTAATGGCGCAAGAGCCATGTTTGGTCATATTGCGCCAATCAAATGGTAAAAGCATAAAATTATTTTAAAGGACAACTGCTTATGAAACTATCTAAAAAATTCCAAAAAATAATGTAAAAATGACTTAAACATCTTAAAAATAAATTACGAATACCTGAAACAATGTTGAAAAGAAAAGTGCAACACAGACAGAATAATAAAAGGTTGTAAAAAAATTCTAAAGTTCGTGGTTCAGTGTTGCAAGCAAACGGCTCGGGAAGGAAAAGAGATCATATCTTTAACACAAACATTTATTTGAGACACGTACACACACATGACGACACAATACAAATATTTAAGTTTAACTGCTTTTAAACTTTCAAAAGGGGAATCTAAAAAGGACCTTATAGTTCCGCGGAAGTTTGGCTGTTTTCACCATCGAAGTCTGAAACGAAATTCCAAAGTTCTCAGGTGAGGAGTTCAATTTCTATACTGGCGAGAGCGCCATCTATAGGCTGTTTCTAAATTTTCCACAAGGTCTATATACATGTAAGAAAGCCAATAGTTCTCAAGAATTTAAAAATGTTTGGGTGGTATTTTTCGTCCACCAAGTCTTCCAATGCTGAAGATAAGGTAAAAAATGAAAACGATAAGAATTAAAGACAGGACATATGATATATATATAAAATATGATGAACAGAAAATTGAACTTGGCAGCTATTGCACACAGGCGCATTTTCGCCAAAAATTAGGTGTTTGTGAGTGAAGCACGTATGACCTATACGAAGACGAGTCAATTTAACATCCATCTCACGTATAGGATGAACAGGCCAAGGAAGAATGTCAGCTTTCACAAAATGTAATTTATTTTGGTTCTGCAGATCCCATGACGTTTGCCAGTTAAAATAGATGTAAGGATTTATGGATCTTTTAATGTCACAATAAGGAAGACCTATGCTTAAAACGGTCGTTGCAGATTTTGCGGCCAGGTCCGCCGTCTCATTTCCCAAGATGCCAACATGACTCGGCTGTTCAGTTCAGTTCAGTTATATTAACGTCCCGTTTTAAAGCAACACGAGGGCTATTTTGGGACGGACCTCGTAATTTTGAACCACGGTCAGATGACGAGGACGACAACTGAAGTGGCACCCCCCCCCTCCACACCACACCACACCAGCGGGAGGACTTTGGCCTGACAGATTTAACGTGCAAGAGACCCCCTCACACGACGGATCTTCGGTGGAATCGAGTCTCGAACCTGTAACCCTCCGGTTCCGAAGCCGAGACTTTACCACCGGGCCACCGCGGCCAACATGACTCGGCACCCAACAGAAAATAATCTTGAAGTCATCATTTTTTTTTAATGTTGCAAGGTGAATAAAATTTTGAGCGCAATGGGAGGCATACGATTTTGGTAGTTTGAAAGTGTCTCCAAAGCACTCATGCTATCGGTATAGATAATGAATTTATGCTGAGCAGAGGTTGATATTTTCTGAAGATATTTACAAAAAAAAAAAATGCTTAATAATTCTGAAATTTTGTAATAGCAGTCTTCATCATTACTTATTTCTTCAGCTGAAAGTTAAACTGTAGTTATCATAATATTCAAAAAGCGTTAGCAAAATCATGCTATAAGGTTAATTTTTATACCTTAAATTCAATTATAGCGGTAAAAACCAAAAATGGAAAATTAATAACAGCAGTGAAAAAGATATGAATCTCATTCAATATGATGTTGTAAAACATGCTTAAAACATTTTTGAAAGATATTTAAATCTATACCAAAAACTTTTTAAACCATTTTAATTAGAAAAATTAAAAAGATAAATTTTTTAATCTGTGAAATTGTATAAAAAATTTTTTACGTAAATATTTTTCAAAACTATCGTGAAAATTTAGAAAATCAATTTATTTTTTAATAAATTGATAAGTTCTGATAAATAAAGTTCTAATTGTATTTAAATTATCATTTTTCTAATTAATCTAAAAATAATAGCTCAAAAATATATTTGTGCCGAATTTGGTTAGTTCTAGAATAAATCTTGTCTATACAGAGTCAACAAACACATATTCATTTTATTAGCAGAAATAAAACTAAAATTATTATAACTAAGCATTTGGTAGCTTAACTTCCGTTGAAATATTATTACTTAATTATTATGTTCTTAACTGTATTCGCTAAATTGTCATTCTTGAACATAGGAAGTATCAATAAGCTCAGTTTACAAACATATTTTTATCTCGTGAGATTAGTTCCATGTGAACATCAAATAAAACCATATTAAGCAGTAAGACAAATTAAATAAAGAACTAATGATTGGAACAAAGATAGAATAACGTAGACTATATATTACAAAAATAGAGTCTTCATTTTAAAAACACATAAACACATCATATTACACAAAACTGCTTTGATATTAATTATACAATGTTCAAAAAGCGGAAAGAGCAATAAAATGATTTATTGAATATGAGATTTATTGAAAAAAAATTTAAGGATAGAGGCCTAGAAAATTCAGTGGAAACAATGTAAAGGTCGGTAAAAATCAATACAAGGAAGACAACACTTAAAATAAAATCAGTGGAAAGGAAATAAAGCTCAAAAAAATTATCTAAACAAAGCAAATTTCAACAAAAATCAAAGAGAATTAAGTAAAGCCCTGCAAAATAATCAGTGAGAAGACAAAGCTCAGCAAAAGAAATCTGGTAAGAAACAAATTTCAACTAAACTCAATTTTAAAAAGCACTTATTATTCAATTTAATATGGAAATGATACAGATTAAGCTGATACAGAAAGCTAGACCAGATGTATTGAAAAATAGTTTTAAATTGCTCGCTTAGTTCTTTTAAAAAAATTGTTGTGGTACAGTACGTACATATATGCATATGGTAATCCAGAAAGTGGGTGAGTTTTATAAAAAGATATAAAAAAAATCAAGCAGTAAGAAGATATGTAATGAATCCTTGTTTAAGGGCAATTTCCTCGAATATCCAGTCTCATTTCTCTTTCTTTTGAGTATTTGAAAGATATTTTTTACACATTTTTACTTAACTTGTTTTTATTTATTCTCGCAATTATTGGTTTCTGTAATTTTTTCTCTCTTTTTCTTATGTATTAGAATTACAAAATATGTTCACTCCAGTTGGCAATATAATATTTCAATACAATAAAACTGTTCATTAATTTTATTCAAAATTCGAGGTCATCGAACAGTTATTTAAAAAAAGAAAATGGAACATAAGGCTCTACATTTATAATAATTATGCAATAGATAAAAGACTCAAAATCAAAAAAAAAAAAAACTATGGTGACTTCTAAAAAGTGTTTGTATCGCTATTTTTCCATCAAAAATATATCGAACAAAACGATTAAATCTTTAGACGTTGTAAACGGTGCTAAAAAAAAGTAGGTAACAAACGATTTTAACGATTCTAATTTATCTGGAGCTTTTTTTATAATTTCATAACAATGAAATTCATTTTGATAGCCATATTTATTCCTAATACTATATTTTTGGTATATCAATTTATGTTTATTAATTTATATTTATACGCAATAATCATTTATTTATGGAAAATTCTTAAATGTTGGGACCAGGACTATACTTGAACTAATCGACTATGTTATGCAAACGTTTAAAGAGCGATTTACGAAGTGATAGTGTTAAGAGGAAATAGCTTATAATTAACATTTGAAATTAAGTTTTAACGAGACACAAAAATAATATAAAAAATAAACAAATTTTACGTTTGAATTTTTAAATCAGTAAACATTTTTTTCTTTGCTTAAACTTACAATTTTATTAAAAAATTATACATACATTATTTTAAAAATAACAGAATGCGAAACGCAATAATACAACAATAAAAGATATCCACTTATATCCGTTATACCCCCTCCCCTTAACTTCTAGCCTTTGACACCTTAGGCTGTCAAGTTCGTATATAATCACAATTACAATAAAAAGTTGCACTCCTCGGTTCACTTCACAAGAAAGTAATTGATATTGCCATCTATCGGCAAATTTTGAAATTAAAGATCCTATCTCGTAATAGACTAAAGATCGAGAAAAAAGAAATTTGCAGAACTCTATCGTTTTAGTGCGAAAAAATACATTACGCATTTTAATATTCAAAGAGAATGCAGAAAAAATTAACATTTGTACCTTTTCAAAAGTTGCCATGTGATAAAAATTTAATTTAAAAAAATGTGTGATGAATGAAAAACATGAAAATGCTTTGAATTAATTTTAATTTAAATTAGAAATCATTTAAAAATTTTGCTTTTTTTTCATTCTCATGAAGAATTTTTCATTCATATCACTTTAGCAATTCAAATACTCCTTATTTTTAGAAAAATAAATTTACTAAATTTGATAACGTTCTTATGAAATTCGATTCAACAACAACATCACTATTGATATTTTACATTTAAAACATGGATTAGGTCGTTATTCATTTTTATATCATTGACTCGTAACGAAGAAGGGAGTCAAAATGATTCCGCATTGTTCAATGGTTCCAATTCTAGTGGCTATGTTTATTTACTGTCCTTAATATAATCATCACCTTGGTACATTAAAGTTGCACTTTTAGCAATATGTTGGTAGAAGTCCAAGTTTGAACATATGCATAAAACGAGTTATTATAATAACCAGCGGGTGACCGAGCTCCACTCGGAGAAAACCGGTATCGAAGCTAACTCGAAGATTTAAATTTTCAATTGTGATTTATCAAAACAATACATGCCATAAGAAAATTTGTGAAACCATTGGTGAAAAGATAACCGGTTAAAGTGCACCATTGTAAACTATTCCAAACAAAGTTAGAGTTTGGAAAGGGAACTATTCTATACAAAGGTAAAGATTGAAGTGTGTTGAAGTTCAATATTTTTGACAAATTTATTTAGAAAAACCAAACATATATACATACATAAGAAACATATTATAAACCTATAACAGCATAAACATAAAACTTTATTAGTTCGCCATATTGGCTATAGATGGCAGCACGTTACCGCTTGAAAATTTAAGTAGCCATTATGGCGAACTAATAAAGTTTGAAAATATCCTATCCGTAACTCCGAACTGCTCGACCGTAGCGCTTCAAAACCGGCGCCAATCGATTCCTCGTGTCCAAAAACCCCAGACCCCCAAGTTTACCGGAGTTTATTAATTCTGGGGCGATTTTCGACTTGGCAACCATTCCTCGTATTATAGTATTAGATAGATAATGATGATAATAAAACGAGTTATTCTTTTTCAAAGTTTCCATTGTTATTTATGAATTCATTGACTCCAAGTCTTTGATTGAAAAAAAATATACTAACTGAAAAAAATGATACAAATCGATTATAAAATATATAACGCATCACTTAATTTCTACATATTTGGCATTGCAAACCGTATTGTATTCTTCACGTTTATTTGTTAAATTCTAACAGTTAGTAACGTTAGTGTCATCACATAATATTTAAACGAAGTGCTCATCAAAAAACGGTTAGGTTTTTATTATATCCTTTCAACATATAAAGCTAAGATATATAATTCTAATTACTAATATTAACTGAAACTTACCCGATACATTCTTGTCATCCTCTAACCTCAAAATTCTATAGAGCACATTTTAAATGAAAAGAAAAAATTTGGAGGAAAACACTTCTTGACTAATGTTATATCTAGACATGTTTAGCATGGCTACATCGACAAAGCTACTAAAAAAATCAGCATCATTTTGAACTTTTATACAAGAAAGAAAAAAAGCCAAAGATTCTAATCTGTTCGGAACCCAACATTTGCGACTACAACACGATTCTGACGATATCAGTCCATCAGAATTTATTATGAAAGAATCCAAAAAATCTCACATCTACCGATATATCTATTTAATTCGGCAAGTAAATATTCCTTACCATACTCGAAAGAAGTTACAGAAACCGGTAAAGTGATCTTCAAATAAGCAATCTGAACCAGCTTGCAAATAAAAAAAAATGCTTATGCTTTACTCGATTTAATGCTTTCTACTTGTATATCAACTGCTGTAAACATCAAGCAATCGTGTCAGACAAACCTTGAAGGCTATTGGGATACGCATTAGACTTAATATTTCTAAATTTAGCCTGAAAATTATAATTTGAGCAAAACTTATAGCTTCCGGATAAGGTTTCTAAATATTTCGAAAGATTCTATTGAAAGATCTTTTAAAAATTAACGGGAAAGATGAGTTTTCAGAATTAAGGAGAAATTAACCTGTAACTGGAGATGAGAGTCAGAACTACTACGTCTTTTTCATTAATTGATTATCACGTGGCTTTCCGTTCATTGAATACAATCATCTCCTCAGTATCTTCAAGTTATTCTAACAGCAGTCTTTTGTCAAAAGTCTGAGTATGTACACATGCGTGTAACAGAGTTTTTCTTTCCCAAAGTATTTGTTGTTATCCATGGAGTCATCGATTCCATGTCTCTGAAATAGCTTTTAAGTTGAATGTTCCGCAAGCACTTTTGCAGCAGCTACACCTACAGCTTCCATTATAGTGTGTGAGCGTCGTGCTTTTTTTTTTTTATCTTAAAAAGTGTGAACGTCAAAATTACAGTAACCAAGAATGAGTTGGATTAATTTTCTATCTTCAAACATTGAACAGTCCAAAAAGACTAAAGAAATATCCTCAAAATAATATTTTAAAATATAGCACATATCTGTATTTTAAATTCTAACAGTTATTAACATAGAATAATTCCGTAATATCTAAACGAAGTAAATACTCATGAAAAGATTGTTTAGGTTTTTTTATAACAGCTTTCCAACATTTAATATTATGGCATTTAACACTTTTATATTTTTGGTACCCAGAATATATTGTCCAAAATAAATTCCAACGCTGTTTACAGAAAACAAAAGAAGAAAAATAACAATGGAGTCATTTTCACTCCACATCTCTGACCATGTGAGAAATTCATATTTCCAAGACTAAATCTTCATTAACAGTACTATATCATTTTGGATTTGAATGTAGTTTAGTTTAGTTATATTAAAGTTCCATTTAAAACAACACGAGGGCTATTTTGGGACGGACCTCGTAATTTTGAACCACGGTCAAATGACGAGGACGACACCTGAAGTAGCACCCCCTCTCCACACCAGCGGCAGGACGTTTAGCCTGACAGATTTAACGTGCAAGAGACCCCCTCATACGACGGATCTTCGGTGGAATCGAGTCTCGAACCTGAAACCCTCCAGTTCCGAAGCCGAGACCTTACCACCAGGCCACCGCAACCCTTGATTTGAATGTAAACATTGTAGAATATAGCGATTGCCGTGTGCTTTGTCTCAAATGATGACACTTTTCTCAGCAACACGAGTTCATTATATCTTAAAGATTAAATTATTGATGCCATTTACATATGTGCAATTAAATTCCGATTTAAATCTAAAATTATTTTTTAGCCTTCTCACCGTAGCTCCTATAAATGCACAGGCTTGCCCGTGTCAAATCATCAACTCCCGTGCAACACAACTCTTCCCCTCTCTTCACTTCATTTCCTTTCAAAAATAAGGCCTAAACAGCAATGTGGAAATTAGTGGCACAACAGCGTCCAAACATTGAGCAACAAACAAACATTTAGAATGATTGCAAAAATAACTGAAAATAATGTCGTCCTGGCATAGGAGTGCCGTGTCTACCCCGTGAGTTCTGGCATGCTTCTTCCGGTTCTGGCATGCTTGTTCTTGAATGTTCCATTTGTGAGTTGTATGAATATGACCCCCCTGTAAAAAGATGTTGTGCAAACGAATGTGAAACATGAAGTAGTCAAGTTGTACTTTTGACCCTAGTTGGCGCTCCTGAGAAAACAAGGAATGCTCATTTCGACTTAAATCGCTGACTGCTTTCTGTCAGCAGGTTGTAAAATACCATATGTAAAAACAACCACTGCAAATAATTAATTCATAACAAGAGAGCTAAAGATATTTTGTAGGCTTTTAAAATAATACGAAGAAAGCAAAAAAAAAATGCCAGCTTTTATTGATAAATCAACAGACTTTTCATTTTTTTAAATAAAAAGAAAGCAAATAATTTTTTTAAATATATTAAGCTTTCGACTTATAACGGATGAGCACTTCTCACTTTTTATTATTTCCTTTACCGGCAATACATTTAATACGTTTAAAAATTTCTTCAATGTCAGCCATTTTCTCTCATGGTTTCTTAAAAGTAATTTTATTAGGATATTCACAAGTTAAATAAGATGTAACATTTTAATGCAGAAAAGCATTTCAGAAATAATATGATAGTTCATCAAATACGTAGTTAACTGTTTCAACTAATGCCGCATGAATTTTCTGCACGTGTTTCTTCTTTCATGTAATAACGAATTTACGTGTTCTTCAATTTCTTTCAGTTGTGTTGCATAACAAAAAAGTTGAGCTAATGTCCTAATAAAGTGATTTAATGACCAAAATTTTAACTACCTTTGAAATGGATTACGATTTTATCAGAAGAAGGTCAAATTCTTTTCTTAATCGAAGTGTCCTTCCGTAAGACTTGTGCAATATTCCTACAGAATTTATGACAAACGCAATTATTATAAGGTTAAAATACGACACTTTACTACTTTTTTAACGTGCAAGAGACATTACTATTCCTTCAGAATTTTGAAATCGTGACTTTATCGTACTGTGATAGTTTTGAAACATAATTAGCTACATCTTACAAGCCTGTTTTGTAACTATTAAGTATGCTGGTTTATAATTCTTAACATTTCTTAAAGAATAATATTTCTTTAGGGAAAAGGTAATAAATATTTCATTTAAAGTATGCACCATTATCGGCTGTATGTTTTTCCCATCTTTAATTCAAATAATAAGTGAAATTACCTTATTTGAAAAATTATTTACATTTTGAAAGGATTCAGTGTGGAATATTTTTATAAAAATCTGAAATATTTTTTTTTTCCAGATTGTTTTGGAAACTTAAAAGCAGCTAGAACGTTATTATACTAGGGATTTATGATAAATGAGGTCGTTGATTGATTACAAATTTAAAAGAAAAATCGCCGTTGGATTTCTAATTTAAGGAGTGATAAAATAAATGTGAGTCCAAGAATATATATAATGATTTCTAATAAAAGTGACTTAGTGATGCAATTAGTCTTTTTATGAGGTCTTAAAACCTCATACATGATACCTCTCAATTATTTACACATTCTAAAATACCATTGCCGATGTCCTGGCCTAAGGGTAGTGCTTCTTCTCTATGATCTAGACGTCCCAAGTTTGAGTTTTGGTTCGAGCATGTTGTTCTTTACCTTGTGTTCCATCTATGAGGTGCGAGAAAGAGCCCCCCTCCCCTTGTAAAAAGGAATTGTGCAAGCGTGTGTGAGTATCATCGTCATATGAGTTAAGAAGTCAGATTTCTTTCCTCGCTGCTCAGGGGCTTCTATCCTCCGAAGCTACTGCAAAAATTCGGTTTAAATCGCATACTTCGCCAGCGGACTTGTCTATGGCATGTTCCATTGGTAACAACAACCACTTTGTTTTTAAATGTTAAACTTGCTTAGCTTCATTTTTATCAATCAGCAAAAAGTAATTTGTTTACCAAATTTTGAGATTGAGACAAGTTTAAATACCCAATTTTGAATTCCAGTTTCTCATCTCATATATATGTATTCATAAATATCTTTCAAATATAGATTCTCTTTTTTAATATTAACCAAATTATTTCTATATTAGATTTTTTTAAATTGCATTCTTATTTATTATGTTATGATAACAAGTGCAATAATTGTGTAATTCATGCGTGTGTGTTTTTCACGCATAGTATCTCTCTACATACTATTATTCCAGATAATTTTTCTATAATATTTCGAAGTAGAAAATCGCTGTAATTGGTTTAATGTTATTATCCTTTTGTAATTCTGTACATAGTTATTGTTTTTTTAATTCTGTAATTAATCTGGTGTTTATTAAAATATTCGTAACATACCCATCAAACCGTTCAGTGACCATTATGGTTATGGATACGGGAGGAGGGGGGGGGGTATGACATGGCGTTCTTTTCAGTTTTTACTCATTGTGGATTTTTTTTATGACTGTCATGATATAAGAAATGGCAGCTAAAAACTTTGGCAACTTGAATCAATGTTGATTAAAGATTATCTTTATTGTAATGACATTCATCAATCTCAAGAGACATTCAAAAAACTGTTTGCTACACAAATAACCGTTATAAAGTTCATTTGTCATGGTCAATGGATTAGATAGAGCTTATTGATAATTGTAGAATTGCTAAAAAAACTAAATTCCAGTTTTTAGATATTTCAGAAAAATCTCCATCTAAATTTTCAATATCATCAAATTTTGTGTGGTTGTATGTGGTTTATTGGCGCAAAAGCCCTGGAGATCATAAGTTTATTGGCGAACACCTGGCCAGACGGCGCCAAGCATATGATAAAATTAGAACAGACATTTAAAACAACACGATTTTAAAAGCAGACGTAAGTTATTGAAACCACATGAAATGCATCGAACACATGAGTATTAAAAAAAACGATTTTAATGCAAGACAGGTAAAATTGCACGAAAATTTCCAATGTAAGCAAAGAGCAAAGGTTATCAAATATACTGTAAAAAACAAATAGCTTTCAAGTAATTAAAAACATTTGGATGGTATGTTTCATCCATCAAGTCACACAAGGTAACAGATAAGGAATTAAAAATATTTTGGCGATGGGAATTAAAAGGACACTCGATCAAAATATACTTAACAGTAACATTAGTATGACAAGTGAAACATATAGGTGCGCTTTCTCCAAAAATGAGGTGCTTATGTGTGAAACGTGTATGCCCTATACGGAGTCGAGACAATTTGACTTTGAACTCTCTTATAGGGAGGACTGGCCACAATCCAATGGAAGGTTTGATGGAATACAACTTATTATGGATATGCAGCTCCCAACTCCACTGTCAAGTTGATAGTTGAAAAATATGTTTAATTAATGCTCTCTTGAAATTTTGTGCGGTTACGGAAAGAATGGCATTATAGAAACAGTGTCTAATTCTGGAAACTTATAAACATAAGCATCAATATACGCCTCTCCAATTAGTATTTAGGGATGAGAACAACAAAACTGCATATTGGTTTAGACTTGAGTTTAGGTCAAAACTTTCAAATGTGCTTGAATAATTGGTTCCAGCATGGCCTGAATTTTAGTAAAAAAGTATATTTTATATCTTTATAAATGCAGTAAAACAGAATCGCTGTATCTGATGAGAAAGCCTTATATCAATCAATCATAATGAGATGTAGTGCATATCTTATAAACAGAAAAAAATATTCTTCTTGTTTATACATTCAACTATATTATCTTCGCAGTAAGGTTCAATTTAGTTCCCCCTTCTACTACTATTAAATCTTACTTGAAAAAAATTCTAAGGCGTATACTCGATCACGACAGAATGTTTGAGTTTAATTTTGAAACATATATCAACGTCTTGTTTTAACCGCTTTACTGTTTTGCCCGAGTTCCATGCGTGCATCGATTTATCGAATTTTGATAATTGTAGACAAAAAATAAACCATTCACGGCGATTATAGTTCAATATTGAAATTACTTCGAATACATAGATAAGTCAAGTATTCAATAGATTTCCATTAGAATCAAAATAAGAAAAGATACCTAAAATAGAAAGTGTCATCATATTAGATAATTAAAAAAAAAACAGTTAACTGATTTGAGCAACACTACAGCCAGTTTGGAAAGCAGCTCGTAATTTTGAGCCACATCAGATGACGAAGATGGTACTTGAGCGGGCATTTCCATCTCAAAACTTCCGTATTTCATCAGAAGGAAGGCATTTGGCAACATCGGAATTAGCTTGCTCTAGACTCGCTTATACCACGTTTATTCTGTTGAATTGAGTCTCCAACGCAGAATTTCCTGAAGACTAGGCCTTGCCAGCAGGCCATCCGTAACCAACAGAATGTTTGAATATTTCTTTGACGATAAATTTCTGAAACTAACTGTTAGCAAGATGCATTGGAATGTTCCATGCAAGCTGTATCCATAATGAATGAAACTTGTATACTACTAAGAAATTGGAGACAAACTATTACAAACTGATATTATTGGGGTAACGTGAAGGTTCAGAAAATCTACAACAGGATATCTCTAATGATCCAATAACTAATTCAACTAACATTTTATGAGTCTAATAAAATACCTTTGAAAATTATCTATTCGTTAGAATACAGAGTTTAGTGGACAGTTTATCCAATTGCGCAGATTGCAAAACCCTGCGTACAATAGAAAAGATCATAATAACATAATCATTCCTGCAAGGCATATCATAAAAAAGCAAGTTATATATTTAATTGATTCTGAAAAGAATCAGTAAAATATTTGCATTTGTGTTTAAAATATTATTAACATGAGTATACCGAATTTTATATAGTTTTGAGCGAAGCTTGAAAAAATTTTGCTTAACAAACCTTGAAGATCAAGTTACATAAAATATATAGTTAAAACTTTTAGTTACTTTTAATCCAAACTAATCACCTGGACACCAAAGAAGGGTAGTTTCTAATATTTAATTTATAATGAATATTTAGGTATTTCCTTTCTTATAAAATTCAATATAATCTATTATTGTATTGTTTTCAAAGAGTCGAGCTTTTTCTAATTTCTCTTAATCCTCTGTTCTTTTTGTTTCTTTTTAGTTTATTTATAAGCACATGCTTTTAAAAACTTTATTTTAATACATAAATTGAAGAATAAAAAAGTAATTTTATGATTTTTATGATTGAAAGATTTATTGCAAAAAGGAAATAACTCCAACATGGAAAAATGTAGAGTTACATGCACTTTATTGGAATTGCATGTGCTAAAAGAATCCTTGTTTATTTGGTGCAAAAAAGATGTAGCTGAAATCTTAGTTCTTGAATTACTCAAGAGAAGGAGATGTCTGTGACATTCAAATTTAGAATTTTTAAACGTTTTTTACGGCTTTTCGCAAATTTGAATAACCGGAGCTACCCTTCGGCAGAAAACATACAATTATCAGAGAATATTTATAGCATTTTTTTTCTAAAATTCATTTCCATATGGTATCATGTACACACAGTCAATTATTAAAATAAATCAATTAACTGATGATTAAATTTTTTAAAAACTACGTATTTTCAAAATGTATTCATTTTTATTCAAAATCATCGACTTGTTAACATCATTTTTTCCTTTAATTCTATTCATCTGGATTAGATCCAAATAATCGCCTTATTTTAGAAAACTCTTACTCAAGCGTTTTTGATCGCGTCGTTGACATCTAAATGTGAAAGATTATTGGTAATCAGCCTCCAATTCAAAATGAATATAGCGTTTACAAACGGCTATAGCTATTTAATGAAAAAGCATTCATCTATAAGATTAACACATACTGTAGATGGCACTTCAAATTTATATTATATTATAGTGTGTGTGTGTGTGTGTGTGTGTGTGTGTGTGTGTGTGTGTGTGTG
>JAPMOQ010038114.1:261654-272588 GCA_026543055.1 Argiope trifasciata | reverse complement strand
GTGTGTGTGTGTGTGTGTGTGTGTGTGTGTGTGTGTGTGTGTGTGTGAGAGAGAGAGAGAGAGAGAGAGAGAGAGAGAGAGATAGAGATTTCCCTGAGACACACGAACAATATCAATACAACAGTCCATTTCACGACATACATTCTGAAGCATGTATGCAGTCTTCATGCCTGTAAACACATTACAAATGCGCACTTTGAGTTTTTAAATTGTTTTGAGCGTGGGTATAGTTTAGTTTAATTATATTAACGTCCCGTTTAAACCAACATTAGGGCTATTTTGGGGCAGACCTCGTAATTTTGAATTCGGGTATGACGAGGACGACGCCTGAGCTGGCACCCACACTCTCCACACCAATCAACGAGAGGACGTTTGACCTGACATATTTATCATACATCAGACCCCCTTACACGACGGTTTTTTGGTAAAATAGAGTCTGGAACCCGAAACTTTACGGCTCACGAGTCGAGATCTGCTCACCAGACAATCGCTACCCGATTTAGAAGCATTTGGGGAGCATATAAATGTGCTCCGATGGGAAACAAGAGGCGGCGGTGGCCTGGTGGTAAGATCTCGGCTTCGGAACCGGAGGGTTTCAGGTTCGAGAATCGATTCCAGCGAAGAGCCGTCGTGTAAGGGAGTCTCTTGCACGTTAAATCTGTCTGCTCAAACGTCCTCCCGCTGGTGTGGCGTGGTGTACTGTGGAGAAGGGGTACCAGTTCAGGTGTCGTCCTTGTCATCTGGCCGTGGTTCAAAATTACGAGGTCCGTCCCAAAATAGCCCTGGTATTTCTTTACAACGGGACGTTAATATAATTAAATTAATTAAAACTAAAGCGATGGGAAGCAAAGAATGCATTTTTAATTCATCGGTCGATATATCTTTAATGAAAGGATGGGAAATTTGATGTGCGTCGTACTTCTTCCACTAAATGACCGTCTTCTTCCTTATTAGTCTGCTTAAGAGTTTCCCCATTTATTAATGTCTTAACCCTCTGACTGCATAGTTATTTAAAATCCCTATTTAGAAGTGATCTTTGCAAATAAATTCAAATATTTATCAAACAAAGTGAACTCATACTACATATTACACGATAACAGTATGATGTAATAAAAATCTGTAATCGTAAAAATAAACACACTAAACTGCAAAAAACGGGGGACGCAATGGAAAATGGACTGATTGTCAACCAGCGGAAATCGCGGAATCAGCAGCTAAAGATAAAAATAATCTGCTAAAGATAAAATAAATTAAACTTTTGTCTTTAAAATTTAACAATATCGGTTATATTGGTTTCAAAATTTATTTTACGTTCTTGAATATTTTTTGCTCATAATTAAAACATTAAAATTACATATTCCCATACATACTATCTCTAATATATATTTTTTAATTCGCATATTTTCGAAACAAAATTGCTTTCTTATCTTTCTATTTATTTTTTTCGCATTTTAAGTTAATATATTTATATTACAGAACTCCTTAACTTTCAAATTTTGTTGCTTAGGGATCAAAATCTGTTAAGAGCTGAATAATTCCTATTTGTATTCAAAAAACTGTTTTCGCGTACTTATGCATCACATGTTTCTGTTTAATTCAAAATAATTTAAATAATTATTAAATACAGTAGTTGTGCATTTCATAAAAAATAGTACTCGTGTTTTGGATAAAAAAATCGCCGTGTCATACTTCGTATTCATGAAAAATTAGCATTGAAAAGAGATTCGTACTTTCTCGTGACATGAATTGTAGCATAATAATGTTTTAATTCTAATTCGCCCTTGGAGGAATGCAAAATTTCATTTTAAAACCAACTTTAACTTATTTGGTGTTAAGTATTAATGTAATTAATGTAGTAAATTAGATAAATTGAGTGCTTGCATAAAATTATGCACTATCAGAGTGTATATCAGTATAATATTCTGCATAACAGGAATTTTCCTGTAACTACAGGAATAAAAAAGAATGTTATAAAATATATTTATCCTCGTCTTTTACAAATTATTAAATTGGAAAAATTGCAAAGAAATTATAATTTTAAATCTTTAAAAAAAATTATTTTTTGAGGACTGAAGTGATATTATAGTCGATTTATCGAAACTCGGAAACAATTAATACAGAGTGTTAATTGAGAGTTTTATTAATTAAAGAGCCTTTAATTAACAACACTGTTTTATAGTGTTTACAGCAGAACTATTATAAAGAAAAGTATGGAATTTTAAATAGAATTTAACTGAAGGGATAGCAATTTATTTGAGTAAATAAAAAATAGCTCAAAATTTTATTCTAAAAAGCGTTTTTTTTTTTGATGAATTGCACATTTGGCGTACATTTACGATAATTTACAAATGTTGCTCTACAAAACATGTTCAACATAAAGACCATCATTTTCATCTAATATAAAATCTGAAATCGTGGGATAGCCTGTTACACAGTTGACCACAGTGTGTTCTGGGAAATAATACGAACATGTCATGAAATGTTGTCTTTAAGAAAAGAGAAACTTTTACAATTATCATTATCTACGTTTACAATTACTTTACAATTACAATTACAATTACGTTACGTACTTTTACAATTATCTACGTTTTAAAAGCTATATGTCACAATATCCCAAGCTTTGTTTCAAAAGCCAAAAGTCACATGGGTAGTTATTTGGGGTTGGGGAAGGCCACAGATAACGAAAGTGGCGAACTGTTGAAAGAATTTTCTGTGAAGTGGTTTTTGAGGAATGTCAGAAGAAGTGTCATATCACATAAAAATTGTGTGTTATATACTTCTAGATATGGGGCAATGCTTTATATATTTCTAGATAAGGGAAGCATTCAATACAATTTATAACAACTGTGCATATCTTTATCATGGTATTGAGTATATTGTTACAAATTTGTAATGTTACTTCTCAGCAAGGTTGGTTCTATCGCCGGAAAGAATGATTTACAGTGCTTTGTATTGAATGCTGTGCAAATAACGCAGTAGTGATATCAGATCTTGGCGACAAATTTGACGACCACTTGTCGACTTGGCGATGAATTTGGCTACAAAATGGATAATAATCGAAACTTTGAGAGTTTTGCCGATCCGTCCATTAGGAATAGAGATACGCCTGATTGGTCTAGAAGTTTATAGGCCCGCTTCCTGGGAATTATAAAAAGACGGCAGTCTCGAGCTGCCAGCAGTAATAGTCGGAATCGATGATAAATAACGAGTCTTCCAGTGGATAGGGAACTGAGCTGTGTGCGTTTTGTCTATAGTGGAAGTGGCGTCGAGTCTTGTGTAGCAGTCTTGTGGTAGTTATACAGCTAAGCAAGGGGCAGAAAAGTGTTTCGCCGCCGGAAGAGATCGTAGAGCAAGACTCTGAACATATCCTCTCCTATTGAATCCTATCTCACCGCTTTGTGAGTTGTCGACGATGTTACTACTGGTGGACTACTGCCGTTGTTGTGTGCTGCTATATGCTTGTCTCGGCTGCGAATAATTGTCGTCTTTATTCTGTCCTGTCTTCGTGTAAATATATATCGTCTTTGTGTTTTCTACTGAAGGACTCTTGTGTTCATTTCATACCATACACCCATTACACAGAAGTGAGCTCGACGCAAAGGAAATCCATAACAATATAATTGAATCTCTAGCCATTAAATCCCCAAAGGAATATAAACCAAGAAAAAATAATAAATAATGCAATAAATCCACATCACGCCGCTTCTTTTGGGGATCACAACAGTACCAGTGAGATTGAATGCAGATTTTTTAGTTCCGGTTTTCGCCAATCATGTGTAATTATTGAACCGAATAAATGAATGAACGATATTCCAAGGCAATTCTGAATCAATCTTTAACCGAACTATATATTGAACAGAACTAGTGAGCGCCAATTTTGAGTCTCGAAACCATGTAGACACAATCTCTATATAAATTGGAACTTGTGTTGATAATACAGGAGGTAGCCACCACATGATCTGCTGGACAGTTGAATGAAGCATATACAATTCTTTTGCCACGCATTGGGCACTAGAACTAGTATATACGTCTTTGATCTGAAGGCTATCTTCCTCTTCCGAAACGAACAATAAATGAGTCTGCTTCTCTATATTTGTTTATCGAAAAGTTTTTTTACAGTTAATGGATGTTTTCTCATCCCTTATACAATAACAACTGCTGAAATATTGATTTTAGCTAGCACACTAAAAACAAAATCGCTATGTAAGTGTCAGGATTTTATAATAGTTGCTATATGGCATGGACAAAAATTTGCATTTTGCTTCTTCATCGTTCCTGGCGATTCGAAGTGAGCAGTGGGCTGTAATTTTTAAATTTAACTTCTTTATTTACAGCTATATATACTCTTTTTGCAATGAGTAGTTCATATAATACATGACTTATTGCAGTTTCAGTTAAGTCGTACAAACTTAAGCTATTTACAGCTTCTGCAGGTGGTTGTGGTGCCAATGTGGGTCAACGTTCTAAAGTACCCCTGAAAGACTCGACAGGAAGGGTGGTAAAGGGGTTACCGTAATTTTCAGATTGCCAAGTTTGACGTTAAGCTACATTCACGTGAACAGTTCTTTTAAATCTTTTCTTCAAAAATTAATTAGTGAGCAAGTTTTTGTTTAAGTCATCGAACGACACCTCCTTAAGAGATCATATACTTCAAAGTAGCTCGAGTATTCGAAAATATAAACTTTGTAAGGACCTCACTTGTCTGCATCGAAAGACATTTCGCTGCTTGAATGTTTTGTTTTTATCGCTTAAACTGTCAAAAAGACACGTTTTTTATAAGTTTCAATTGAAAGCAGAGTTCAAATCTTTTCGATGAAGTTGATATTGAAAGTGTAATCACAAGTGTTTTAATTATTGACAGTTCATTTTAGAGGTTGTATAATTTAATGAGTATGAGTTATTGTGTTGGAATTAATTTCCGCTAAGAAGGTGACGAAATCTAATAATAAAACATAAATATAATTTAAATAAAAAAACGACTTAAATGCATAATTTGATGGCAAAATTTTTGAACCAAAATTTTTATTCGCTTTTGAAAATATCCTTTCAGTATGGCCTACACAATATTCTATAATTTTCATCAACAGCTTCACCTATAAACAACTTTAAAATAAGATAGTTTAACTATAAACATCCTGTATTTCGACATTTTATAGGATTTCTGCTCAATGCCGCATAACAGATCGGAAAAGAATGAAATACAGTATCGAGTTTTCAAATATTGATAGTAGACATAGGACTTTTTCCCGTTCGCTGCAGAATTTACATTTTATATTTTACTGGCAATATCAAAATACGTAATCTATAGAATGGGGAATATTTTATGCTTGTCATTTAAATAATTATTTTATGGTTTTCATCTCCTACTTATATATTCAACTCATATTGTATAAAAACGTTACATGACCTTCAACTTATATTTTGCGTAAAGAGCATTTGTTATTCTGTAGAATTCCAAAGCATTACACACAATACCCTAAAGAAAGTATAATATATTAAAATAAGTCACATTTCATAATTTCCATAAAAATGCCTCGGTAATCTTTAGAATGCCACCTTTTCGTACATTAACTATAAAGATGTGTTCGTACTTACACCTACTTTTAAGAATGCAAAATTTTAGTTGTCAGCCAATTATGGCCTTATATTTTAAATTTGCGTGATTCTGACCAGATAAATAAATCAAATTGTTGCATTAAATAAAAATACAATTCTCCCAAAATTCTAAAATTATAGATCGAATTTTTTTTAATCATTTTACTTTTATTATATTGCATGCCTGATAATTTGTGTAATTTTGGGCAAATAAATTACTCGAATTATTGCTCTAAATACAAATACAATTCCTTCATTCAAAAAATTATATATTAAAAATTTTTAAAAAAACATTTTTTTATACTTTAATAATGCTGTATATTTGATTTTTATGTGATTATGTGATTGTGGGCAAATAAATTACTCACATTTTTACATTAAGTTCAAATACAATTCCTCAAAAAATTTTTAGAAATACAGTTTTCTTTACTTTTATTACAATATATGTGAATTTTTATGTGATAAAGAATTTGTGTGATCGTGGGCAAAAAGATTACTCAGTTTTGCATTAAATGCAAATACTTCAAATTAAAAAATTATACACCAAAGTTTAAAAAAATACTGTTCTCTTTACTTTTATAGTGTTGTATTTAGGATTTTTGTGTGATAATTTGTAATTTTAGACAAATAAATTAGTTAAATGTTTGCATTAAATATGAATGTAATTCCTCCAAATTACCAAGATTATATATCGAAATATTTCAAAAATATTTTTCCTTTACCTTTATAATGTTATATTTATGATTTTTTTGTGTAATAATTTTGTAATTGTGGGAAAATAATTACTAAATCTTTGAACCAAATTTAAATACAATTTTTCTAAAATTATATATCAAAATTTTAAAAAAATACACTCTCTTGTAATATTATAATGCCGTACGAATGACTTTTTGAAATAGGAAGCATTCAAAACAAATCTACAACGTTTAGATCTTAAACATCATCACGCATACTAATGAGAGGAAAACAGTTACCACACATCAAAACACTTGAAACGTGATAATACTCTAATGTCCTCATTGGGAAATTATGTAGCTAGTGTTATCTATTTATCAATTATAAATGACATATTATAATATCCTATGCCATTTGAAGTAATTATATTTGAAAAATGTTAGAACTGAAAATGAAAAACATCATTCAGAGGTAATGAATAATATTCACTAAATACGTATTCAAATAGATTTCGAGAAATATTTGTTGAGGCCTAGATTCTATCAAAAGTAATTTAAATGACCTTACAATTTTCCAAGAATAGAATGAGCGAGATGAAACATTTTTCAAAATGACAATTCTTCAATAGGAAGGGTGTGAATTGCAAAATTTTGTTTTAGAAGACTCAGAGCTGTATGTTGTTTAATGATCAGTTTCTCTTTTATAGATTCAATAATCGGTTGAATGTTATATCATTCTTATATTTGAAACCCTATTACACATCTTTAAACTATTGTTATGAATCTGTGATGCCACTTCCCAGCATAGTTGGTTTTATCACCGGAAAGATTGATTTACTGTATTTTGTATTGGACGCTGCCGGATGACACATTAGTGATCCCAGAGCTTGGTGACCACTTGGCGACGAATTTGGCGACAAAATAATACCAGAAACTTTGAGAATTTTGTCGATCCGTCTATTAGGAACCGAGACAACGCCTCATTGGTCTAGAAATTTCTAGCCCCGCCTCCTGGGAACTATAAAAGGATAGCAGGCTTTGCCACCAGGATGAGTAGTGAGAATCCAGAAAAAACGAGTCACCAGAAGGATAGCGAAGCAGTGGAGGAGTCGAGCTGAGTTGTATGCATTTTGTCTATTGTGGAAGCGGCATCGAGTCCTGTGTAACCAGACTTGTGGTAGTAATACAGCTATGCGAGAGCCATTATGAAGTCTCAGCCACCTGAAGAGACCGTAGAGCAAAGCTCTAAGGATCCCCTCTCATGCTGAATTCTGTTTGACCCCTTTTTGTGCTGTGAACGTTGTTATTACCGGATTTCTACTTGTGAGCTACTGTCTGCTGTAGAGTACTGCTGTGTGATTTCTTGTGCGTTCTTCTTCACTGTAAATATTTGCCGTCTTAGTGCTGTCCTGCCTTGTAAATAAACGTCGTCGTTTTTTTCTACTGAAGACTGATGAATGTTTTTCCACTCAATACACCCACTACACTAAACGAACACGATGGATGAGACATCCGTAACACTATTTTATTTAAATGACTTCTAAAATATTCGAAAAAATAGGATTTTGTATCCCTCTCGTAAACGTATTAGAAGTGTGGAATTTTGAAATTTTACTTAATTATTAGTATTAGCCGAATAATTCTAATTAAATTTTGAAATTCTTTTGAAAGATGCCATCTGGTAATAAATCTGGCGCAAAACTTATTTTAAAAAATTGTCTTCGAATTAATGACAATGAATTACAAAATATAATTTTGAATTCATAAGCTTCTAGTAATGTATTAAATAGAAGGAAAAAATTTAAATTAAAAACCGCACTAGGTGATCAAAATAACACGATTTTGAAACTAAATTTTAACAAATATGAAAAAAAAGCTTAGATTTTTAATCATTAAAATACATTAAATTTCATCGTTATCACCGTACCGTTTGACGTTTTTAATTTTTTGGGTTCTACATTTATTATTTAAAAAATTTATTTTTCCTTTTGTATACGTTTACCTGAATTGATAACTCATTTGAAAATGCTAGGGCTATTTTGGAACGGGCTTAAAAATTTTGGAACCTGATTAGATGATGAAGACGACAAGTGAACTACCACCGCCTCCCAAAACTTCCACACTATACCAACGAGAGAGTGTCTGGTCTAGGATGTTATATTTAAGGAGCCAAAACCTGTATACACGACGAATCTTGTGCGGGATTGGATCTCGAATCTGAAACCCTCGGGCTCTGACGTTAGCATCTTGCCACTAGGATACTAATCCTCATTTTAGTACAAAAGATATTATGGAGTCAATAAAAAATGGAAGAATGAGACTTATTTACAGATATTAAGAATTATTTTGAAAAATATGAATGGAAATTGTTCGGTTAAAATCTTTAAAATGTATTTATTTTAATAAATTAATTCACTCTATATTTTGTAAAATAAGGATTTCATTATCTCTCATCGCATACAGTTCATTGATGAACACCAAATGCTCAAAGATTTGTCTTTGCATGCTTTATAACCAGATAGCACATTCATTTCCTGATGAACACTAGATTTTCATTTGTATTTATATGCTTTATTTTTTTAACCTATACCACATTATTGATGAACACCAAATTCTCAATGATTTGTCTTCGCATGCTTTTTGTAGAAGTAGATAAACCTATTCCAGAATATTGTACAATATTGTGTGATATTATGTAATAATCGACAGTATTACGCAATATTGTGAGTATTGAACAATGTCATTCATTATTCTACATTATTTGTATGTTATTAGGGTAGCCACTTGAATTTCATCATACAGACGATAAAGCATGCAACAATAAGATATCTGAAGAGCTTAATTTTTATGGACTTTTCCCAGGATTACCTTTAAAAAATTAATCATAAGTAAGATGTTTCGAGTGAGGAATATTTTGAAGAAGAAAATGATGTATTATGTATTTTGTAAAATATATGTTTCATGATCTAAACTTTGCATGTTTATAGAGAAGATTAAGCACACTTTGGAATTTTGATGAAGCTGGCAAGTCCGAATAATAAGTACTTAATACCAAATCAATAAGTACTGTTATTAAACCCCATAAAATGGCATTAACCCCATAAGTCTTTTCGGAGAAAAGAAGAGCTGACTGTTTTATAACAAGCCTTTTGATAGAATGTTTTCTTTCCAAAGACATAATTTCTAACAGAGTTTTTTTTACCCACGATTACTTTTTATGGTAATTTGAAGATGAATCACTGCAAAATTCCTCTCTCTTTGTTTCTTCTGCTTCAGTCATTACACCCAAATTATTCATCTACATTTTTGGGACCTAATGGGCCCAAACAGAAGAACCCTGTCATTTGCCAGAAAGGCGCAGTTGTCAATTGGATGAAAGGACCTTGGCATTCGCCGATAAGCACTTTCTCTTCTACCCTTTTTCAAGGGTAGTGAAAGTGGTAAATAAACAGCAGAGACCCATGGGCGGTTGCCTTCAACTGACCATGAAACTATCTACCCACATGGAGTATAAAGGCTTATGTAGATAATGCGGAGCCTACATGCATATTTCCAGCGTAATATGAAGATGGGTGACATAGTAAGTATGCTCTTTTTTTTTCCCTAATACTAGTTACAAATTGTTACATAAAGAATTAGATAATGTCGTCTCTTTTTGATAGTTTGATTCCATTTTTATTGGATAATAAATGCATTTTTATTAAATTTTTACATATATTAATTTTTAAATACTGTGAGGAATTTAAAAATAGTTTGTTCCCGAAAGTGTTCCGTTAGATTTTTTCATGTTTAACCGCTTAACTATGGTGCCTAACTACAACTGTGTAGCGAATAGTCATCTTCAAAATAATAAACTGAAATTATTAACATAACATTTTATTCATAAATATAGGAATTATTCTATGGAACCTTAAACAAATCGGTAATATCTTTCCCGAAAAGGCATGATTTAATTGCTAGATGATAGCATATAAAATTAATTAGACTGTCTAGGAGTTAAATATTATATATTTCAGTAATTCTTTTAATGTTCTCTATTTTTATTCTTTCTTTATTTACTTATATTTTTAATTATTTATTTACTAGTCTGGATATTTGACTTTTTTACGAATATTTTTCTAAGTATTCGGCATATTGCTGCAAACGCATATGATTTTTTATGAGTTTAAAGAGCTTTAGTAATACCCCCCCCTCCAAATAAAAATTAAAACAGTATTTTTATTACCAATAATACTATCAAGAAATACTAAATCAAGAAATACTAAAAGTTATATAAAAGAAACAGAGAAATTTTTTGAGAAACAATAATTCAAATAATATATTAACTAAGCGCATTAAATAATTACAGCAAATAATATCTAACAATGTAATGGTAATAATACTATTATATTTCCGATACTCAGCATCCCTTTTTTTCACTCTATGATAAATACTAGTAAAAAAAATATTTAATATTCAGAAATAATTGCTTAATTAATTTGAAAATTAACATACTGAAGTTTGAAGGGAAGAGTTTTGACTATTACTTTGATATGAATTGCTTAGTTTCAAAATCACTCACAAAAGAAATAATGGCGATTAATAAATATTTTGTTAGTTTAATCTTCATAATTAATTATTAATTTTTGATTAATCAATTTGAACTTTAATTTTTGATTAATCAAT
>JAPMOQ010038114.1:206982-247555 GCA_026543055.1 Argiope trifasciata | reverse complement strand
AGAATGGCAATTTTATAATTTAATAAATAATTTATTCATTAAACGAAGATTTCTTTTCATTTTGACAAAAAAAACGAAATGACTTTCCGAGCAACCCAATAGTTCTAGACTACATAACAATGTGTTTCTACCAACTATATCTAGATTGCAAGAAACAGTCATATTAGTATTCCTTGTGTAATTCCTGTATCTTACATTCCAATTTATGAAATCGCATTTTAAATGTGAGAATGTACGTTTAAAATTCATAATGCTCAAAGAATGGTGTCCGTTTTTTAATATTCATGGCACAACGTTATTTTAAACGATTAGTATTCGGATATTATCATAATTATTTCTTCTTTTTTCAATTTATATAATACAAAAGATGCAAATGATTTTTGAAGCTTTTACTATTTTGATAACAAGAGAAGTACGCGTATATATTAAGCATATCTTTCACATGTTAAAACTGGTGTGAGATTTATCTTTAAAAAAACCGCTTATTAAATTCCATAGATTTATAGATATCATGTAATTTGTGACTTCTCATTTTATAAATTTCAACAGGGGATCATTCCTTGTTAAGATTTTTATTTTATTTCCAAAAGAAATTTTGTATCAAGGTTACTTCTTACGGCCTTCAAATTTTTTGCGACTTAACTTTTAAAAACATTTGTTCTCCTCCCAATTCAGTCTTTTATTTCTATAATTTGTTTTCGAAACAAGTCACGTACACTTGAAAGAAATCAATTTCATAAATAAAAATCTGAGCAATAATATACAAGTTCTATATTACTAATATTATGTTATAATATTATATAATTAATAACTGTGTCTTCCACAATTAATATACACATAATAAAAATAAATTTCTGTTCTGCTTAAACATCAGATTTTTTTCATTAACGCATTAAGCAAAATAAATTTATTGTATAGATATGCAATTCTGAAATATTTTAAATTTAATTGATTGCTCCATAAATTAATGTAATATTTCATATTTGTCATTCATAATTCTTTTTCCTGCTGTTAAAACCCATTTTAAAATAAATCAGCTCAGAATTTATATTTAAAAATCAATAACCCTTACTGATTCCATAAGATGAGCTGAAATCGATGTTTTAAAAACTCGTTAATTACTTTTTGTTACATACCAAAGTTAAATCTCCCACCTTTTTGAAAAAATACCTGCCAAATTTAAATTTTGACTATTAAATTATTTGCATGCGTTATTTTTCAGTTTTCATTTCAAAATGCGTAATACATATAAACCTTTATTAATATATGGTAAGATTACAACCTGATAATAACTGGATTATAAAAATTAAAAAAGAAACAGGAAATATCGTTTTTCTGAAAAATAATATCGTATTATAGATAGTGAAAATGTATAATAATAATTCTACTAATAAAAGCAAGTTATGCAATGCAGAATGAATATATATTGATTCATATTTTTCTGCTCTTTTCTTGCAATATTGCAATACCTACAATTAATAATAGAAAGCAATTTTCCTTAGAGGTTTCCCTACGGGAAAGCGCAAAAAAAAAAAAACTTTATTCATTTCTTAGAATTAGCGCGTTGAATTGAAAGATAGAGTACTGAATGATAAACAAAGATTATTCAGAACTTTTATATTTTTAAAATTTTTTGGCCAATAAATGGGATAATTTCCCAATATAGGGTTGCCTTATATTTTATAAACAAGAAACAGAAAAGCAAAAAATTAAGAATATTTATTTTAATAAAATAAATATTTATAATCAAAACAAGTTGCATATAAAATTATAAATTGCATAAAATCCTATTGTTAGTAGCTTTTGTAAAAGGTTCCTAATTAAAAACTTTGCCTCATCCAAACAAGAAATTTGCTTATTTTATTAACTAATTATCAAAACATTCGAAATGAATTTAAAAGTTACAAGGAAAGAAATCAAGATCAAGTGCAGCATCATAAAATCACAACATTCTTATAGTTACAAATGCAACAATTAAATTTCCAATTAAAATTTCATTTTCTACATAATAAAATGATTTTCAATATATAATAATTTATATTCTGCGTAATATATTATTTACAGAATGCGGAAAAATTATATAGCCATCCTGGACATTCAACACCATTTAAGTTAATGAAATATTCTTTTAAAAAATCGTTAACAGCTTCCCTTACACATTTTTTAAAAATGATTTCAAAAATTCATCACATTATTTATTATCAAACAAAAGGAAATTAAACAAAATAAAATATATAGGTTTTAAATTTAATTTTTAATAGGTATAAAAGCATTTAGTTTTAATATTAGTTTACTATTTCAAATTATCTCGGGCGAATGAAGAAAGATTAAATATTAGTCTTTGTATGGTAGTTTTTGAAATAAAGGACAACACAAAGTAGAACTTGATATTCTGTACATCGGTAACTGGTCTCTTTTCTTACTGGTTTACCTCTGGAATCTCTTTTAAGGGAGCAAAGAGTCCACTGTCTTGTAGGATTAGATTTTTTTTTCAGAAGCAGGAATCACTATTTGAAAAACCATCACTTTATCTTGCATCAACGCCATTATTTTTCTTTTTTTTACAACGCAAACTGTCCTTCTTTATATATTTCTAATCCACAAGCAAGCGTATACTATACAGTAAGAAAAACATGTGAAGAGAATCCCCAAACCAATAAAACTTGAGAAACTGTCAATAAAAGCTTAATATTTCATTTCATTTAATCCAGGCAGATTAAAACCGTGATAAAACAAATCGTACTGACAAATTCTGCTTCTCCCAAGTTTTCTCGGGATAATAATTAACTGCAATATATACGAATCCTAGATAACTCGGGATAATCAGGCAAGCGGTTCCAGCTCTCTACCGCTTAGTATCAATTTATCTATTATTTAGGTATACGATTTAAAAAATAGGATTTACTTTAAAATTATTTATCTATTTTTAGGTTGCTGTTGCATTTTGTCTTTTACTGGCTCTTCCTTCAGCTTACCTCCAGGAACATGCTGAACACAGAGAATTTCAATACAATTCAGTGGTTGACCCCAGTACCGGGCGTTACAACTTCGCTTACGATACTGGAAACGATAACGACATTGCACATTCTTTGCACATGCAGTACCAAGATGCCAATGGAATAGTCCGAGGAAGATATGGCTATACAGATCCGAGGGGTAAGCTTAGAATGGTGGAATACGAAGCTGGACCCAATGGTTTCATTGCAAGAGGCGATGTAGGTCCCGATCTGTTTCCTCATGACCAAGCACCAGTTCCTGGATCTGATTCACAACCTGCCTTAGCATCGTTGACTGACTCGTCTGCGAATGATTTTGATCTGGATCCAGCTCCTGTCCAAATGGCTGGATGGAATCCGGCTGAAGATCCAATGAATCAGGTACAACCAGGTACAGATTATTCATCTCAAAGGTTTGGCATCGAGTCAGAAAATCCAACTGAGGCGAATTCTGGTGGTAATGAATCAACTGACCTTGGGCAACCTCAATACGCAACAATAAATATCACCAGTGAAAATGCTTTGGATATTTATGGACCAGAGCTAGGATTCTACAGTGATCGTTATCCGAGAATATCATATTCGCTGGTAAGTATGAAATTTTGTGTAGTTATGGTATAAGACCGATATTTGATACATGTTGACATTATCCTGTGAATCTCACCGGTCACTGGACGAGAATGTCAATATTAATCGGAGAATGTTGACATTCTCTTATTTCAATATTTGATGTTAATATAGGCATGCTTTTCCCGTTTTTTTTTTTCTTTTGAAATAGAAATAAGCTTGATAAAAGTGTGTTGCATATATTTTGCTTTCGTTAATGTTTGCTTTCTTAAAATCTTAAATATTTAAAATATAGAGGGTGGTACAATCAGTCAAACAAAATATCCGATCACTTATTATTTACCAACATATTAAAAGGAAGTCATGGAAATTTCTTTTCTACCAAAAAAAGTTCAAAAACTCACAGCCGATGATGAAATGGTGCTATATCAATATTTTTAAGCAAAACCCTATATGAAGATGCCGTTTAAAAATGTGCTTGATTTCTTCTGAAACTCGTTACAAACCATGTTCAATGTGTGTTATCTGAAAATCCTTGTTTATGGGGATAATGCACCTATAACCGATACACCAATAAGTGTGCAACATTCCTCCCGATATGTAAGGACCAATAACTGAGAATACAGTAAGGTGATTTGTTTTCAGAAAATTGTGGACGCCACTTTGAACATGCTTTGTAACACGTTTCAGAAATGATTAAATATATTTTTAACTAGCGTCTTCATGTCCTATTTTGTTTAACAATATTGCATACAACGCCAACTTCCCCTAGTGGTGAGTTTTGAAATTTTTTTGGCAGAAAAGAAATTACTATGGCCTCTTTTAAACCATCACTAACTTTTATAACATTTGGTCCAATGATTTTCTCTTTTATGACCATTTCAAAGTGGAACTTTAATTAAAATCTCCTTGTACTTCACTACGATTTGAATGTGAATGCGGGTATGTACAGCGTGCGTGTTTAGATTCGTCTATAACAGAGGTGTCCAAACTACGGCCCGCGGGCCAAACCCGGCCCGCCAAGTGATTTTATCCGGCCCGCGGAGGGTTTTAAAACATAATGATGTTTTCGCCCAAACCTTTTCATTTTCATAAAGGTATATCGAAAAACTACGTGGCCAACAAAACGGAGTTGTTGTACTTGACCAAACACAAATGTCTATCGCGCTGTTAAGTTATAAGACTAAATAAAAAAATTATTTTGGTAACTCAAACATAAAAGAAATTTTATACGCATGTGAATTTTGACGATAAGCAGAGTCTTATTGTTTTGTTGTAAATAAAGCATCAGCAATTTTGAGTAGTTCGCTTAAAGAAGCACTTAAGTATAAATAAACAAATATCGTTTTGATTTCAATAACTTTTTCATGAAATTATTGCACGCGCACAGTAGCGTACCTAGAACTTTTGCCCCCCCGGGGCGGTCCCATTGCTGCTGCGCATTAGAAGTTGCATGAAAATATTTCAATTTATATAAAATAATTATATAATTATACTTTGTTTAGTATTTTGTATTTTCAAGTTACAATAAAATAGTATTAATTAATAGTATTTAATGCTACTTTACTCATAATGATATTTTTCAATTTGTATATACATGTGGCCCGTATAACATGGATCTAATTTCGATCCGGCCCGTGCCGCGAAAAGTTTGGACACCGCTGGTCTATAATGAACAGGAAAATTATAGAAGAATTATAGACGGAAAATTATAGACGAAACGTTTAAGTTCTTTCCTTCGTACGAATAATTTCAAAATTTGATAAAGGGGTGTCAAGATCATGTATCAAAATTCATTTATTTCGCTTGTCATGCATTTTAATTAGTGCCTTCAGATACAGACAGAATTCTGCAACTGGTTTTTTCCTCTCCTTCATTTCGATTCAGGATTCGTGAGTAGGAAATAAAGTTTTAATGCTGCCATGAAAAGAAATTTTACGTAATAACTTCAAGATTATATATTTGCGTACATAATTTCTTTGATAAATGAATAGATAAAAGTACTTGTGGCAGGTATTTTTTTTTCTAAATTTACCGCCAAATTATGAGAATGACAGTAATATATTTTACTAAAAATAAATAAGGTGTCTTAAAGAAAGAATTTCTATATCCGGATTCTTTTTCTTAGAGTAATCCAACTTTGATATGCATAATAATAGTAAATATTTTGGAAATTTTTTTAATGAGGCTCCACCAAATTTAAAATAGGCGAGTGATAAAAAAAAATTACAAAAATTTATGAGTTCTAAGATTTTTTGAAAATTTATCTTTATGTTTTCCAACCTTGAAAGCAAAGATAAATTTATTTAAACTTTACTTACTTCAATTCTATTCTTGCATCTCTTTCTGATTTAAAATAAACAAAAAAATGGTTTTTAAAAAACTATTGTTATTATTACACAAAAGAATTCGGAAGTGAATTATTTTTCACTTAAAATATTTCTTGTATAATTCCTTAATTTTAACATTAAGGAATCTTAACAAGTTTTCAAACTTGTAATTACATGGTATTATAAGCCTGAAATTCAAAGTTTTAATCTGTTAAATAGTTATAAAATTTTAAAATATTAAAACAAATTCTAAAATATTAAAAAAATTCTATGTATAATTGAATATCTGTCAAAAGAACTCAATTATACAATAAAATTTTTACTTTAAAATTTTTATAGAAAAATTATATGTATATTTATGTATAATAGTAAATTTAAAAGGAAAGCCCCATGTCGTTGCACTGAAAAATAGAATTTTCTATATTTGATCTTTTTTATTTCAATCTTCTTTACCATTCAACGAAATGAATACTTAGAAAATAACATTACTGAATAATGAATTAATCAGTTTTATTATTAAGAATTGAAAAAAAATCAATATTTCCCAAATGATACAAATGCCATATGACGGCATTTATATGAAACTAAAATTTAACAAAGCTAATTTATTGATAATTTTTTAAAATGCTAAAATAATATACATTTATTTAACACAACTTGTGCAAATAATCAAAATTCCAACACATCAAAACATATATGAAAAACTGGTAAGATTCTATTTTTGCAAACATTTAACAAGCCAAATTACATAAAAAGAAATAAAAAATATACAAGCAACTGTTCAACGATTAAGTTTAGAAATCTCAGCAACTTTAAAATGAATATTGGTTTTCTAAATATTATAATACCAATGTTCAAATGTACCAAAAATTATTTGTGGAAGCAGAGTCTACCACAAAAATTAAAGAAATTGCAATCATTTTAGCATTTTCTTAAATCTTGTCAGTAAATTTATGCCCAGAAAGTGAAGCTTTAGATACTTCATTTGTAAGAAAATTAATGAGTAAACAGGTAATAATATATATATATATAGTAATAATATATATATAGTAATATATATATATAGTAGTAATATTAATACTAAAAAATGGCTTTCAGAATTTCCAAAATTTCTTAATTTCAATACAGTAAAACAATCATAAAACAATTCAGATCAACTGAATGATTTATTCGATTAATGTCTAAATTAAATGTACGAAGACTGCACTATCGAGCGTTGTACTTTATTGTCCATTTACGCAAACTCGCATTATGTTTTAAATCAATAAAAATTTATAATCTGTTGTTTATTTTACAACTATCACCTGTAATATTAGAGAGGATTCTTCTTTGTGAATTATTTTCTATTTATATTTTCCTATTAAATTAATTCAACTTATTAAAAATTCTAATTTTTATTAGTTTTTAATTTTCTTCTAATTCTTTGAATTTCTCTTATTTTTATAAAAATGATAATAGTTATTTTTGCCAATGTAAATAATATTTATTTAAAATGTGCCAGCATTTTCCTTAATTTCCAATTAGTTACATTTAAATTATTTACTAACTTATTTTTTATAAGTTAAAAAAATAAGCATTCCATTATGAGGGAAGAGTTTTTAAGCCTAATAAATCGCAATATAATATAGATTCAAAAATTCTTCTTCAAAATTCCGCCATTCACATTTGCTAAGACAAATAATTATAGACCTTTTTTACTTTCAAATGTAAAAACAATAATAATTTTTAGAAAAGATGATGAAGTGCAATAACATTTTTAGAGATAATTTGTTGGCTCTAAATATCACAATGCAATATTGCATATAGATGAGCACTGTCTGATGCAACAAAATATTTAGGTTTATACTGGATTCGATTTCAATTTGGATACGCTGCTGCGATTGTCATGTGGAGTCATAGTCAATTGAATTGGTTCCATTCTGAGATATGAGATGACGGCAAGACAGACACTAAACTAGCATTTAAACTAAAAGAATATTCTTTCGACCTCAAATATATACAAATTCCCGAAACATCGTAGTGCGCAATTTTTCTAATTTTGAGGAGCAAAATGAGATCAAGCTAAAATTAGCTCTTGAATTTTTTTACAATATATGTTGTTCGTTTCAGGATTAAAAGAATCCGCTATGCTTACTCTTTCAAAATCGTTTGAATAGCAGCGATATGTAGAAATATGTGCTTCATTTCATTCTACACACCTCAAAAATTGTGTATACATTAAAGTTTTAATGGCAGATAAAAAAAAAGCATTGTTTGTCCATTTGGAACTACGAAACAGCAGGACTAAGCAGAAGTGGCTAATTTTCAGTCTTTGCTACCTTTCAATTTATCAGAATATATAGTTTTGGATTAGATTCTTCAACATCCAAGAAAAAGGTTTCAATTAAAGTTCAGATACAATATTTTCTTAATATCAGGGATGCCATCTATAGAATTAAACCGCAACTAAAAGTACACGAGATTTCCTCAAAGATAATTGGTAATATGAGCGTTCCTTTGTTAAGATCTGGCTATTCTAACACTAATTTCAACTATATTATGCTTTTCTCGGTGCATTTTATGGTTTCTTTAAAAAATATTATATATTTTAGAATAATTTAAACACTGCAAAAATTTGTTATAAATTTTGAAATATTTGTTGTTTATTAAATAAAAGTCGTTTTTTTTTTAATTATTAATTTTTTCCCATGTTCGTTTAAAAATAATCTTCAATTAATGACTTGTCTTTTCAAAGAATGACACAAACTTGCGGTATTTATTAAACTGCACAAAATTGCAAAAATATTTCCTGCCTTTTTTAGAAATATTTTAATTAATCTTTAAAATATTACAAACTCATCTATTTCCAGATTTTTAAAAACTAGACAATAGATTATCATAATCAATATTTCTCGAATTTATATCTAAAAATTTAATTTATGCAACTGAATTTAAGACAAAGCTCCGCCAAAAAAATTAAATTTTTGAATATGAGTTAAGCTTTTTGGAGAATTGTATCATTAAATACTGTTTCTTCAGCTTTGAGTTCGAGACCAAATCGAAGCTAAAACATTTTTTTTTCTTTCACATATTTAATAATTAAGTACTTTGACTTCAATTTAATTAGTGCTAATAAATTAAATTTAAAATCAAAGTCAGATTTTAAAAAACTTATTTATTAAATTTAATATAGAAATATTCACAAAAAAATCAGTCTTAAATCAGAAAATTTTAACATTTTGTTGAAAACGATTTATTACGAAACCAATTAAAACTTTAAAATGACTAGGTTCTTTTTTTTAAATAAATATACGGTTTTTGAACCAAGTTTTTTTATTTGCAAATTTTAGAATACATTTGCTTTTCACTCATTTTAATTTTTCAATTTAATTTTTAAAAAATTATTGGATAGCTAAAAATTTAGAATTTATCAATACATTGACCGCTAAACTAAGATGTGCAGAATTTCAAACTTTATAATGGAAGGCAATTCGAAATTTTCCACCGCAATTATAGAGAGAAATAATTCTATGAAATAACAAAGAAATAAAAAAAATATATATATAATTTTATTAGATATAATTGCATTAACGGATAAATATTTTATTTTATTAACTTTATAGAGCAAAAGCGGAATTAGATGCAATTTTTTAGATGTGGGTAAGCTGTTTTTATGGTTACTCGAATTGAACTGCATCATGTTTAGTAGATATTTTCATATAATTCTATCTATAAAATAATAAATTAACTCTATATGGGCAAATAGTCGAATATGAAATTATCTATACTTGTCTGTAATCTCTGAAATACTTTAATGACCAGGAATTTTAAGATTTAAATTATCCACTGTTTCAACATAAAAGAATATCTTGCGCTTTGGAGAAAAAAAAACTTTTATTTACCTTTGGAAAATATATTTGCTAATATTTGACAAAAGAGAAGAGTAAATATTGTATTTAAGAGAGATTTAAAACATTTTAAAAAGTGCATTAAAAGATTATGTAGATGGCACCACTAAATAAATTCGTAAATTAAATGAAAATTCCAAAACATTGCGAAAATAGGATAATACGAAATTCTGAAATGAACGTTGTATTTTTATTCGAACGACTGAAAGATTCAATTTATTCGAAAATTCCAATTAAAAATATTCTAATTAGTATAATTAAGTTCTAACAATGAAAACATTTTAAGAAAAATAAGTATAATTTGATTTTAGAAAGTCTATATATGACAGTGGCAGAAAAAGATTTGTAATATTTAATTATTATTAAAAAACTATTTATAATATTTTATAAATAATTCAATTATGTTTCTTTATAAAAAAATATTATATTGATATATTTTCAAAAAAGATACAAATAAGTCATAGTTTTAATTAATAAACATTCACGATCATAATAAAAGACTTTGATACTTATTATTAATAATTATGTTAATAAATAAGTTTTAGTAAATTATAGATAGTATTTTAAATATTCTAATTGAAAAATAAAATTCAAAGTTGGAATAACTCACAATTGAAGCGTTCTATTCGGTTAAATGAGATTATAGTCATTTTTTAAAGAATGTTTGTATAATATTGAAATTCTCGAATGAATCGAGGAAGACTTCAAAATTGTGTGCATTTATTCTCACAATTTTCTCCAATATATGTAGTCTCCAGATTTTTTCATAGTTTCAAGAGGATAATATATACTCACATAATTAATTAATAAAAACAGATCAAAATTTTTAAAAAATACTTTGACTTCTGCCTATCCAATTTTAAGGCGATATTTTAATAGGCCAACTGGACAGTCAAAATGTATTGAGTAGTAGCATTTACCTCACAATTTTAAAGCTATTTAAATTGCCTGTTACACGTAGCATTACCAGAGATAATATTAGAAAAGCAATTTTTAAAAATTTCTTCTGATAATTCTAATTAACATGCCAAAAATTTACTAGTTAGTTAGTTCTTTTATATTTTCCCCAAACATTTCCATTATTATGACTCTTTCAGTGATCTAAATACGCTCACAACTAGCTATATCGAAATTACATATGTTTTAAATATTATCTCAAAATATACAATCTTAGAGAGAGGGAGGGTGTGTTTCTGTTGTAACATTTTGATGCTATAACTCTACATAACGTCTTCTAACTTCATAAATGCAAGCATGTCTTTTTTCCTAACACTAAACAAAGTTGTTGCTGAAAGATTATAATGCTATATCAATGAATTAATAATAAAATGTCATTGACATAATTTTTATTAACATTTTACAGTGACATTAAAACAAATAAATTATGTCTTCTTGATTTTAAATTTCTTTTAATTGCAGAATTTTTAATTTATCAAGAATTTATATTAATCTTAAAAATATATTCACTCAAAGAAAACTGGAAAATAAATTTGTAAATATTTTAATAATTAAAATAATTACATTCATCAATCATAATTATTTGATAACTGACTTTGTAAGTTTAAAAAAAGGCTTTCTCGAAATATTATGTAATAATTGATAAATATTACGTTACCAAATTTATAATGAAAATAAAAAAATGAGTTAGCTCTAATTTGGAAAAAAATTGATAAAAATCCTATCTATTTTAAGAATAAACAAATGACGTAGTTTAAAATCAGCGTTTTTACCAGAATTTGTGAAACTGGGAATTTTTTAAGTTAAAATATGCATTAAAGTTTTTATTAATTCATTTTTGATACTTAATCAAAATATTTAATTCATCTGAAAATAAATAACAACAATTTCCATCACAATCAGTGACACCAGATGGCGCCACGGCAAACAAAACTATATAAAAAAAATTGACAATAATAGAATTTTTGATTAAAATTTCAAAATGCATACAATTCTTACAACTAATACAGTATTGTACGTTTTGAATTACTAAGATATTTTTTAAATTACAAATAAAGCAGACAGAAAGCGAAATGAAGCAAATTTATAAACAATATTCCAAGTTTCTCTTGTATAAATCAAATCTGTATCGTTGGAACAAGTCAAATATTTCACTTAATTTTTCATACTATATCTATATAAAAGAAGTAAAAATAAGAAAACAAATTAACCCGATCTACTAAGGATTTTTCTGAAATTGCTCAGATATTCTGTGATCAGTGGAATTAAATCAGTTCTTCTAGGTCTTCAAAAAGTTGCGAAGATTTCAAGTTACTAGGAAAATGAATTCACTCCTGAGACTACAAGAACTTATCAGACATAAATATTCTAGATTTTATGTCCCCGTGTGGGATTTTTTTATAGCTCAACATTTTTCAATTGATTGGTACACTTTTGTCAATGGTATTGATTTATTTTTAAATTCATCGAAGAATTTTTAGATATACAAGTTTTCAGGAAAACATGCTACAGAAATATTTACATTTATTTTATGATGTCAAATAAGTTAAAGAAATTAAATAAAGAAAAATCGAAATTATCTAAAATGCCCTTAGAAATTATATTCCTAGATCTATATAAAATAATTATCTTTAATTTATTGCCAATAATTTAAATAAAAAATCTGTTACAGAATTTCTAGATAGCTACTTTTCAAAACATACTATTTCGATTAAGATATGATTGAATGGATTTTAAAACATCGCAAACAAATTTATTTACTGTAATTATACTTAAATTTAATCAAACAAAAATAACAGTCATCAATAGACTATAACAGCAATGCACTCTCTCATTCAGAGCTTTAAAAATATTTTAAAACAGATTCGGTAAACCGACCTAGATTTTCTACCTAGTTCAGCAGTTTCATCTCGTCAAATCAATGAAATTGCAACAACATTTCCTTTTTTTACCACAATTTCAGCAATATACACTCGGAAGATTCGCGAATTTTCTAGAAAGAATTGAAAATTTGTAGTAACAAGGAACCAAATATATCAACAAGTCTGTTGTCAGTTCACCAAAAGTATAATCCAATCTCTAAATTGGATTCCAAAAACCTCGTCAAGAAGCCAAAATATTTTTAATTTACGAAATTCATAGCAATGCTTAGCATGTTATTGACAGTAGACATTGGCTGCTTTTGGTATTCGGTTATATGAAACGAGAGGCGTTACAAACAAATTTTTTGACAGTTCTAGACCAGCAAAAGTTTAGAACGTATGTCTCAATAGTATATCGTCTTCAGTGTGTTAATTAAAAGTTGTTTTTCTTTAATTTCAGGGTAATGATGTATCTGCAGGAGACTCCATCAGTTCAAACTACCAAAACAATGATCAAGAAACAACATCCAATCCCATCCAAGAGAATCCTAGTCTGAACGTTTACAATATTGATGTCGATCCTAACGAAATTCGAGAGGCTGCTGGAACGCCAGTAAGAAGATCAGCCAACGTCACCCGTGCACCCATAGTTCGTCGGTCAGGAGATACAATCCGCTCATCTTATCGATACTATCCCAGACAAACTCACGATCACGATGCAGAAATGAGATCAAGGTGGGCTCATGACCACTATAATGAAAGAACATATCGCCTAAGACAAACTCACGATCACGATGCCGAAAAATATCAAGCTCGGCAAACTCACGATCACGATGCAGAGAAATACAGAGCTCGACAAACTCACGATCACGATGCAGAGAAATATAGAGCTCGACAAACTCACGATCATGACGCTGAACGATATAGATATTACAGATATCCTGATCACACAGCCGATCGTGCAGCTTATTACCGACGGGTGTATGGTAGATACAATTATCCGAGGAGAATTTTTTATAGAGACAGTCACAGTATGGAACCACATGAGCATTATGATAATCCTGTCTATCAGAATTATCGCGATCATCAACATTCTGATGTTCACTTGTATGGTAGATATCGAAATTATGACTATCCGGCTACGGCTAAACCTCGCCAATTACATTACGTACCTGCAGATAAATATCATGACAAAGCATATTATTGGACATATTCTTAGAAAAAAATTCTGACAGAAGGACCTTTGAAGTACCACTAAATTATAAACTTGTTACTCCAATTTAATTTGAAATAAATTTTTTTTAAAGATTTCTCTTTAACACAGAAAAGGATAACTATAGTTGATATCCAAATTTCAGAAACTATACGAAGTTCCTGAAATTGAGCTGTTTGAACTATCTCGATATTTAATTCAGTGAATTAATTATATACTTATGTTCTTTGAGCAGGAAATTTGTGACTTAGAAAATAAAACACTTTCTTACGAGCTGCAACAATGGTAATTTGTTCATCCAGTAACTAAAAAATTATTCTGCTCCTTATTGTGTGGTGGAAAAAAAAAATTAAAAGGCTTATATTTGTTTAAAACCCTTATGTTTTACACTATTATATTGTTCTAAAAAATGTTATTATGAAGTATTTGTTTTGCAGAATAAAAACTTTTTTTAAAAAATAGTTATTCTCTAAATATTGTTTCAAGATTATTTAAGGAAGTGTATAAACAGGTAAATATGACACAGAAGATGTGTTGAAATTTACTGCTTTCATTAAGAAATTCAATGGTAAATTAAAATTATACACATTCGAAAACAGAGCAGTTAATTAATATCTTCTAATTTAGACACAATAAAGATTTTAAAGAGTCATGTCATTAGAATATGAATGTCTGTTATCTTAAAATATGAAGCAATGTTAACAATTGAAACTAGTATCAGTAACCCTTTTAGTCATTTAACATTTTTGAGACAATTGATATAAGTATCTCTTCTCCAATCTTCAACAAAAATAAGGACACATATTCGTAATTTTGTTACATATAACTGCATCTTCACAGAATTGATTTCGATGAAAATTACTCTAAAATGCAAGTTTATTTAGATAAAAAAAACTTATTAACCTAATGAATATAGTTAATTAGCATCTTGGAATTTCTCATTTATGGAATTCGAGATTTTTTTAATAAATCGATTCTGTATAACTTTTTTAGATATATGTTATAAGTTTCGTTTCAAAATTCGCAGTAGTTCTTGGGTTATAATTAACTTTATGTACTTAACCCTCACCTGAACGAAACCAAACTACTATACTAAATAAACATATGTTGAATCAATCTCAATATATTAAGTAATCTGATATATTAAATATCTGTATCACGGATTACTTAATATATTAAGTAATCAGTGATATAATACATTAAGTAATATCAGATACACTAATTAAATCACAGATTGCTGAAAGCAAAACGTGTTTTTATTTTTTTTTCTCTGAGATACAAAAAAAAATTAACCAAACGTGACCCAGGCATCAATATTCCTTTTCAAATTCCAAATAATGTATGGTTTTTAATGAAAGTTTAAGCATTTCTTTAGTTTTAAAATTAAGGGGCGATTATAATTAAACTTCTCCTATAAACAGCATCATACAACACAAATGGGCGAAGGAATTGCAACGAAATCTACTATATATACTATATACGAAACGCGCTCACAGAATTTAGAAGAAAAAAAAAACTAGATCCAGAATGTCCGCCAGAGGGCACCTTGTCAGGAAAAACATTAATTTTGAAATAATAAACGACCCAAACGGAATACGGAAACAATAGTAGCATTTATTAACTAATTTCTGATCATCTTATTGAACAACATTAAGTAAAGCTGTAATACGCGATTTGAAAGCAAAACAGCTGATATCGCAGAAACAAAAGCAGATTAGGATGAAATTGCACAAGAGGGGCAGTTGTTAATCGTGTCCAAGATGATGCAGGAAAAGATGCTCCCCCCCCCCCATTTGTCTGCAAACTCTGAAGTCGATGGAAAGTGTATTCAACAGCCAATCATAATTAATCAGTTGTGATGCTGCTTCGCACATGAAGCGTTATGGAGTTCTTTAAATCATTCAACGTCGCAACAAGGTAACGTCATCTTTACAGCCGGAAACATCGACATTAAATATGACTAAGATTAGAAACGTTTCTTATCCTAACTTAATTTGCATAAAGCTTCCTCTTCTTCGCAAGCATGCAGATTTCGATTTTTTTTTCTAAAACTAACGATTTTCCTCGGTATTACATTTTATTAGTCATAGTTCTTGTTCTGGATTATTAATTTCTGTATTCCGTTTTGGTCATTTATTGCGTTAAAATTAATGTTTTTTCGAGAAAGTTGCCATCTAGTAAACATTTTGGAGCTTTTTTAAAAAACATTCTGTGAGCACATCTCTTGTATAGTGTATAAGCCAGATTCCTTTGCAATCCGTACATCCATTTGCGATGCAGGATGCTTTTATAGGGGAAGTTTAATTATAACCACCCTGTATTGTTGAATCCACATCTGTGGTTTATCCAATTCTAAATACTTCAATACCCCCCAGACATTTTTATTGTGAAGGGAAGCAGCTTTCCAAAATTTGTCATGAAATTTTATTTCATTGGTAAAAAAACTAATTTGCATAATTTACTCTAGGAAAATGCATTTATCACCCTTTATATAAAGGAGGACATTTTATTTTTCATGTTCAAATCATAGTTAATCAGAGAGAAGAAAATTTAGTAAGGAAAGAAGTACTTTTTTTACAATAAAAGAGTTTCTCGAAACATGTTTAAAAACAAGGGGCGATATATCATGCAAAACCAATAAAGTCAGTTCAAATGTAAAATCAGTTTTAAATAGTCAAAATAATGATTGATTTTTCGAATTAAAATTCAATTGCATGCTTCTAATTAAAATGACTGTACGCAATTAATGTTCAACTCATCATCAGAATTAACATTTTTTTTGTAGAATTAAATTTTTATTTTCTCATGCAAGAAATAAGACAAATCGTCATAATCTTCTTATAATTTTCGTGTTTGTTTCTTTCAAACGTCAAATGTATCTGAAATGGCCTATTTTATAAAGTGGCAAAAAATAATACTCCTTTAGCATTTCGAGTCTTTCTTATTTAAATGTGCATTAATGTCTGTATTACAAGTTCTAAAATTTAAATCTTCAGGGAGAAAAGCTTTAATAATAATTAATCTAAGTGAAAAATAAAATGAATATGCTGATATCCTTGATAAAATATTCGCTACTAAAATAACCTTGCTCGAAGATCTAAATAATATTAATAAATGGAGGTTATTTGTACATAATTACTGTATAAATAACCTCCGTTTATATATAGTGGTTACAAAATAGCTTTAGATGTTTGGAGTATATTCAGCAAAAACTAGCGAATACTTTGAGATAAAATTTCATATACCTTCAAAGGTCAATAAATATTTTCATAAAAAGAACTTATTTCTGAGACTCTCAAGAGAATTTTGGATAGATCTGAATTAAAAGCAGCAAAATAGTTCCATTCAACGATTGCAAAACGGATTGTGTAACTTCAATGTTATGTAAGTGACAGCGATATAATTTACTACATCTTAAAGTCGTTAAATATCCTCAAGCAATCAAGAAGTACCAATGAATGCAACTGTAATTTAACATAACAGCAGTTATGATAAGATCGCATTTACCTCGGCATATAATTTTTAAAAACCCGGTATATTACTTCATTGCTGGGGAGAATAGTTTAGGAATGTTAGAAAATTTGGCAGTTTCTAAAATGAAGCAAAAATAATTTCTGGGTTTAATAATAAATATATAAAGGTAGGCTACGTATTCATTCATTCATCGTTCAAGAGATCGCGTCCTCAACAATTCTCTAAAAAGAGAATTATCAGAGAACTCCCTTTTCCAAATGAAATACCTTAAAGGTTATTAACTCGAAAGTTATTCCAATTGAAAAATTTTCCCAGGTAATTCCTGCCGTACAGATTTGAATTCGGGAAAAGAGCAAGATATTTTTAAAATTAAATATAAAATTTTGTGACTTTATCATCATTAATTGTTAGATAACTTGAGAAACAATTATTATAAGCATATAATCCGATTCATTAAGTTCAGCATACATACATATAAGGATACAATTTGTAAACTTAAGAATGGTCAACAATAATTATTTCTATCGTTTATACGACACCGATTTTGATCAATAAATGATTTTTCGTGCAAGTATTCCATGAATTATTTGAATCAATCGTTATTATTTTAAGATAATCAGTGGAATTATAATACGACATATTCCACTAAATTATTACGTATGCAAAATTTAAAAAATTTTAGTTAATTGAAAATTTAACTGCAGGAGAGACACAGATAACGACTGTCAGTTATATTATAGATCACTTAGAATTTCTAAGGTGGTCGAATATACTGTGTTCAATTAAGAGCTTAAACTATAACACTGTAATGGAAGATAGTTAGTTGACAGAATTGCTTTTGTCATTCCGTATTTAATATGTTTGGTCCACGATATACGATGGGGCAAATCGGAGATTTGTGTAAAATTACGATAAGACTGCCAGCAGTAAGGAGAATTATTTTGCAATCTTCATCCTAAAATTTATTAAAAGAACACAGTTTTTTAATTCACGTACTTAATCGATGATGACTAATGTAGTTTAAGTGAAAATTGTCAGTTAAAAATGACTAAAGTGGTTTGAACGAAAAGTACAGTGACATTGATGACTCATGAGATAAGAACTAAAAGCATACTATCCATTATCATTGACTGATTCAGCTCTAAAAGTTGAGGATCAGTCATCAGTGACTGACAGAGTTCATAAAATATAAATCTTCATTGCTTATAAATTTACAAATAGTGTGTTTCAAATAACTTTGCTGGTTTCTGGAACTACTAAAGTGAGAAAAATTATAAAATTGACATTATTATTTAGCTTACTTTATTCAGATTAAGTCATGCAAGTTTCATATCTCATTGAATTACTGAGTTAAATAATCTCAATATACCATTTCTACTGTGATAAGGTAGTATGATAAAACTTTAGCTTAAGTTTAGAGAAAGAAGATTCCTCAAGAAAAGTGATAAAGACGAGTCAAACGAGTAAACACATCACACTTAGTAATATAAAGACTCAATGGTGCATGCAGTTGCAAAAACTGGGGGAAACAGAATTACGTAAACGAAATCTTGGAAGATTAAAAGCCGTTTTTGCAATCATATAATTGGTATAAAAGTCAAGGTACTGTTTCATTTAAAATTTCGAAGATCTATACAAAGCAAAGTTAGAAGAACACTTGAGATATTTGGATACAAATTAGAGTCCATTTAAAACTGAACTGCTAAAATATTTTTGTGGCCTAGTACAACAATTAAATTTACTCTAAGACGAATGACTTGTAAATATTTTTTGTGTATATTTTGATAAAAGGTTTCCGGAATGAAGTTGTAAGAAATCTCAGTTAAAATTTTTCATGTTTATAGAAATGAATACAAGTATATGTGGTTTGGCATTAACGATGATTTGGATTTCAAATTATAAACGTAGTTTCGATTGGCTGCTCCATCTCATCACCAGTTTTATTGGAAGATAATTCCATTTGTTTACTTGTGAATATAAAAATAGGTTTAACTATTGGTGCATAAGAAATTGCAGCTTTAGGAGTTATGTCTGCTAAAAGTTTCCCGACTTTAACAAAGGACACATTTTACTTCACAGAATCCCTTTCTTATCCTAATCAATGTGATTTGGAGTAAGCAGGATGTGGTGAATGCCTATCATAAATCGCAAATACCTATAATAATTCGTATCAGATATTTGTAAACTACAAGCTTCGTCTGTGACACAGGTTCAACGAAGCTTGTAATTGCTGTGCTTCTATCATTCGGATATGCTTCTAAAATTGCTATGCTCTCTCTTATTCTTCGAAACGCTCTCGTGCACGGCCTCGACGAAGCTCTTAGTATAAATCAAATGTTTCACATATTTAATTAAAATGTAAACAAAATCATTTTTCTAAAACGTCTCATTAATTGGAGTCCCAACAAATACAAGAAACTTTAATTAAAACAAACCCTTTTACAATTAGCATAAAAAGTAGCTGATTCACAAGAATCGCCATTACCTGGGCCTTTAGCACGTTTCCTATTCATTAGAAGATTGATTTGAATGTCCAAATTTGGTTATTTATAGCAATTCAAAGGATTTGAGATGTATGAACCAATTCGACAATTTGATATTCGAATTTCAGGATTATTGGAAAACTAAATATCAATGTTATTTTTTATTGTTAGGAAAATCTCTCCATCTTTACTAATAGATACTCTTAATTTCAGCTACCTTTTGATCTTTAAAAATATTTTTCATTCAGCTCCATTCTGTGTCTTGTTGAAATAATAATTCAGAAATTATACCTTTTACTTTATTGAATGAATAAATGGTAAAAAAAATTGCAGAAATTTCATTTTTACCAATCTTTTTCCAAATCCATTATCTAGATGATTTGTTGAAATTTAGCAGTTTCAATAAGTGTATTTCTAAGTTTGCTCTTTTTAATCCATTTCGTATCTCCGACCATACTTAAAATAGTGTTATTAATTAGAATAGGATAAAGTGTTTCGAATGATACTTCCTTTAAAGTGATGACAACTTTTTTCCTCGGCAATATTCTTCACTGGAGAGGGTGATGGACGCACATCTATATTGGGAAATTTTTTCAGGAACTTCTAGAAACAAATACGTTTATCTTTACACACCTTCGCTCACCATGGAACACAACGAGGGAAAGCAATTATTGACCCAGGAAATTTTCACTTTTGAAATTTATCTTAAAGGTAACACGGTTCATAGAATTACAGAGACTGCAATGCTGCCCCTGCAACAGCAAGTCCTTGCTTCAAAAGTACAACCAACCGATTGACCGATTGACAGCGGGCCATTTCTCCTGCAGTCAAACTTACAGAGAAGTATGGGCCAAATTGAAGCAAAAAGAACCGTAGAATGCCATTTCCCTCTTATTGGGTGGCCCTGCAAGGCCAATTCATGGGTTTAGGGAATAAATAATTTACAATGATATAACACAAATCGATTTCAAAAGCACCAAACACAAAACTAAGAAGATAATGAAAAGTGAGAAGGAAGAAATGAGAGAAGGATCGTTAAGGCAACCTGGCAGCACGATAGCCTTGACAAAAGATGAAATCCCAAGATACCTCGGGGTTTTGTTGACTATACTCACCTTAAGAAAAAATAAATGGAAAATCAATAGCCTTAAATCTAATGCCAAAAAATTTCTAATCCCGATTCTTATACTTCAGAATCTAAATATTTCTAATAGTTATTTCTAATTTTCTATATTACAACATTTTAATAACAAATTCTACTTTTTATTCTTCAAGATTAAACTTAATAATATTAAAACCGATGTAATTACAATCCTCATTCTGACATCTAACGGTACATTGTCTTGCAATACTATACAATTACATACTACACTATAAAATTACATTATTTTTCTTTACTGGGGGATTTTCAAAACTTAAATTAGCCTGAAAACTGCAATATGATCACGCGTGGACTTCATTTAAAATACTATCATCTTAACATATAATATGCAAACATTAATAATAATAATAATAAGATACATGTTGGCAAAATGTTTTTAGAGTCAAATCTTTCGCTTATCAGTTTCCAGAAACTTGAGCAGCTCGTTTTTCTAGTTTCGGAGCAGCTGAATATTCTTATTATAATATATTCTGAATCTGAAACATTCTGCGTACAAATAGCAATATCGAAGAAACGTTTGTTTCTGCCTTAATAAAATTTAAATTCAAGACTTCACACTTCAACATGCAAAAACCTTCCGTGTTTTTGGGGTTTTTTTTTTTCAGAGATAATCGCTGTTTAGGTTTTTTTAGTCGTCAAACAAGATCACATAAAAGGGCGGTATTTAAAAAATTTTATTTCTCCGTTATCTGTAAACAGTGTGCTTCGCATTATAATAATGATTTAAAAGAAGGAAGGAATGCACAGCATTAAATACTCTTTATAGATTTAAAAAATGGATGCTTAATAATTACATTTTTAAAATTATTATAACATGGAAATTTATAGACTTTATTTTAGAAAATACTTTTTAAAGTTTTCTAAAAATGAATAGAAGTTCAAGTGCATAAATTTAAATTATCTATCATAAATTGAAATAGGGATCCATACTGAAAAAATGGATTGTATGAAAATCAAGAATTAAAAAATAATAAGGTTGCATTTTTCAGCTACATTTTCCCATGATACTGTCTTAAGAAATAGAATTCTAATAATGCCAGTTTCATCTAAATATAAATTTTTCCTCTAATTTTAGTAGTTTTTAGTTTGATAAGAATCCACAACATTGTTTTCATTGTTATGATGAAACCCAAGTGAATTTAAATATTTCATCAAATTATACAATAGCCACATTTTATGAGCAGTAACATTAAAATAAATACTTATTTTGGACATTAATACTGAATAGGAACTTCATTTCTGCTTTTATTTCATATTATGAATACTTTTAAATTATTTTCTTACGTACGAAGTATACAAGGAATAAGCATTTTAATCATCAAAAAATTTCGAACAACAGATTGCAGACTAATCACCTCGTTTCAGACTTTTAAGAGACAGAAAAAGACATTTTTGAAATTTAATCTTTCTGTCAGATAATCCAAATAGGCTCTAAGCTATGCGAATGAAATTTGGTAATTTGGACTTTATGAAATTTAGACTTTACACCAAATTTGTATATTCTTATAAAATTTTGAATAACTATTCATATTGTCCGATTGCAAATAAACTCGTTCACTGCAAAAGCTAAAGAAATAAATAGACATAATTTGGCACCCAAGTTTAGCATCTAAATTGTTTTTCATATCAAGTTTTGAACCAAATCCATAAAAATAGTTGGTCATCCAATGGTCTTTACTATCTCTGGTATGCAGTTGCAATAACTCAAAAAGACGACGGCTTAAATTAAAGAAATATAGTATAGGATTTTATGACTGCTACAGCAGTGGTCTTTGGTCCCGCTATCTTTAGTTGGAATTTTTGTCGCAAAAGCCATGTCTGGGCATGCTGCGCCAATCAAATGATAAAAATCATTTCGGTGATATTAAAAAGTTATTCCGATTTAAAATCAGGTAAGGTTAAAAATCTCCCGTGAAAAAAGCAAAAATTTATTCATTACTGCCACTTGAAAATATAGCAAATTGATCAGAACATAAATAAAAGGCAACAAACCAATGGATTATAAGAATTTAAAAATATTAGAGTGAGATCTCTTACCCAGTAATTCCCTCAAGTCTATAGAAACTGCAATAATACAAAAGCCGTAATCGACGATTATTCAAAACAGGACAATCGAATAAAAAATGGCGAACTCTGAAACTGTATGGCATGTCGCACAGGTTGGACATGGTTCACCAAATAAAAGGTGTTTGTGGCTGAAGTGGGTATGACCAATGCGGAGTCTCAATCTTAGAATCAACCGGTAAGAAAAAAAAGGAGTCCAAAATTATCAAATAATATTTCCCAGAACTGGGATTAAATTCTACAATTGCGCCAAAATTCTATATTTCGAAAGTGCTGTTCGCCAACGCCAAGCAAAATTTTGTACCAAATCTGTATCCAATGAACACAATTTTGTGCTGGAGAAGAAAAATAAACCTTCGTTATTTGAGACCACACCTGCTAATATGTAGACGTAGTTATTTCCAGTAGATTAATTTTAGTGATGCAGTTGATCAAGAGACGAAAAAAAAAAGCGGAAATCCAAAAATGAGGCACGAAAGTGAGTAAGATAAACATGCAAAAATAAATTATCAAAACTACAGCCCAACTGTAATATATTCATTATATTAGTAACCGTTTATATCCATTTCAAAATATTTATAAAGTTAAAAAAATCAATAATATATGATAAGTTATAGCATAAGATTCTTTAAAAATTATATTCGGCAAGCTGAGATACAGTCAAATTTATTGCTTGAAAATCACTTTCCAACCCGTAACTTTTAGATGCTGCAGTTATCAAAAAACACTGCATACAAAAGTTGTTTGTCTTAATAAGGTGTTAATTCGACTAATGGGGTTTATTTTTTCTATTTTCAATATTAAGAAAGTTATATCGAAATGAATATTTCAGCGTCACCCGTCCTACCCTTTTTTCCACTCTCTTTGAGCTAGAAGGATTCGTCCGAGAATTTTACATTTTTTACCACATATTCCAAAGCAGTTAAAATCCAAACGAAATTACTCTAGTTATTCTGTTCACAAGAAAACGTGTGTGCGTGCGTGTGTGTGTGTGTGTGTGTGTGTGTGTGTGCATTGGGTTCAAGAGACCATTATCAACGAAGAACTAAAAAACATTTTCCGAAGTCTTTCCATTGCAATAGGCAGTCTTCTTTTAAAGGAATCTACCTAAAAGTACACTGCCTAGAACAAATTAAAATTATGAGGACAACAATTATGAGGAAAAAGCCAGTACATTAAAGTAAATATACCACACTAACATTTTAATAAACCTTTCTTAACCTTTCTTTTATGCTCAAGGGACCTTTGTGGTTATCTCAAACACAATTCTGGTTTTCTTACATGACTCATTTGACATGTCATAGTTTGCTTTAGAGTATCAAACACATTGGTATAACAAATAGCTTCATTTTATGTACAGATACAGAAAAAATTTGAAACTTAGACGTGGTTTATTTTCAGATGAATTTGTTTCTTTGCAATTTGGCATACTTTTCAGATATTTTCTTTTATCATCCTTTGACACTAGTTTCTCCTTCCGTATGCTTGATAGTTTGTATTTTTCTAAGAGCTTCCGCTCTAAGAACTGGCTGTTGAATTCATATTTATTCAGAGATTTCTATCAACTTTATTTTTAGGATAGTCATTTTTATGCATTTGAACTGTAATTTTCTTTTCACTCATAAGGTCATATTTTATAGTCTGAGGGGAATCAAATATCTCCACGTTCAGAATTGAAACCGATTTCATTACACTAAAACTCATTTTCATATTCATGGAAAAACCCATTGTTAAAAAAATGGGATAAGATGAAGAATTCAAGAAACGGAAACTCAGTGATTTCTTGAAGTATCATATCCCCATAATACCATTAGACGTATTTCCTAGAATCTTATTGAATAATAAAAAGAAAATTTTAAATATCCAAAGTAATTAAGATAAATTACAAAGGAAATTTACAATCACAAATTTCAAGTTATAATGTGAGAACATTATTATTTTTAAGTTATTATTTGGCTTACTTAATTTAATTTATTAATCAGTTTAATCCGAAACAAAACCAATCACGTGACTTTCTCTCTCTCCTTAACTTTTATTTTTAACTTTCTTACTCGCAAACAAAGTGTTGGAGCTCGACCGAATTTGAGATTGAAAAAGCACATCGTTTTTCTAGTATCAATTCATGCGTAATCTGATAATCTCGTAATTATTTGAAACCGATTTAAACTGGTTAATGACTTAAATTAAGGCAATTCGTAAGAATTCAAAGAATGAATAACTTGGAAATCAAGTTGTGACTTTAGTTGGTGATAGATATGAATGTGACAACCTTCTGCATTATTTTCTAATAGCCCAAATAGCGAAAAATTGATTCCTCAAAAACGAAAAATAGCCAATTTGTTGCCTAAGCATTTTGAGGCTTTTAAAACCTCGTAACCAAAACATCATCATGTTCTCATATGATAAAAAATGCAGTAATTTAATAATCCTCCAAAACATATTTCGATCAAATAATTTACTCCTTTAAAGATGGAATAATTATATAATACATAATTATATTAATAATTATGGATTATATAATTACTTCACCATAATTATATTTTCCAATTCTTGAATTTCTAAAATAAAATCTTATATTCATGTAAATAATTATGCTTCAAGTTATTTTAAAAGTTAATATACTTAGAAAGTACTATTCCTATAATTCAAAAACTCGGGTGCAAAATAATGAATAATTTAAAAGCATTAAGTCTCTTTGAAGGAAAAAGTTCTTGAAGCATTGCTATGAAAAATTAGAGTGTAAATTGCAAATTTTAACTGGTAATACAGATAAAATTTGGCTTGTGATTTTTTTTAACAAAAATGTAGGTTTGTATTATATTTATTCCAAATGTATCAAACAGAATGAGATATTTATTTCTTCTTTACAATATTATTAAACTTCAACGCCAAAAAAATCATATTTATAAACATTTTAAACTGGCACATTGTCATACATTTTTAAAAAATGGTTCTCATTTTACAAACATTCTATTAATTATATGCTCGTTGCCATTCACGATCTGGAAAATGGATTGTATGCTCAAAGATTGGGCAATATATGCTTTCATAAAATGTTATACTGTGTATAACTATACAAGAAGATCAAAGAGCATATTTTTAATACCAGTTTCTTTAAGGACAAAAGAATAACCTTGAAATATATTTCACATACTTCTTTGCATACAATATACACACAGTCTCCTTTTTAAACTTCAGAGTAATTGAAATGTTATGTGGACTCACTATAAGTTAGTTTTTATAAGCGTTAAATTCAATAATTGCAAACACTAAATACTTTGTTTAACAACTGCAAAAATATTTTCTCAAATTAATTAATGGAAATTGCCAACCCAAAATTTACTCGTATACTCTCTAATAAACTTGTCATACCAGAGAACGCCTCAGGTGGTCTCATCCTCGGCAAATTATTTGACGAGTAATCCTGACATAAGTTAATATCCAAAAATCCAATTTGAGTTAATCGAATTTTTCTCAAACAATTAATTCAAACAAATATTTGTTATAAAATTACGCTTGTTGTCACAAAATCCCAAACCTAATCCGATATATTTGTCATTGCGTTTTAGAATTATCGTGTTTACTTGGTTCTCAAAGTATAGAATGACACACATTCTGTTAGATTGTCTATCAGTCAGCTGGATAGATAGATTTGGCTCAAAATCGGACATCTACATTATAGATGTACTGAATTTTATCAATCGATTTCTTTTCCTTCTGTAATAATCGTGTTAATTTAGATTCAGAGAAAAGGACTTCCACTTCAAAGATTTTACTTAAAATTTGGTAGAAGTCTGCAAATTTGTGGTGTGAAGACCTGTATATCAAGTTTTAAACGTCTAAGTCAAAGCCCTTTTGAGTTACCTTTGTCACAAACGAACATTTTCCAAAAATGCGTTTTTCGATTCATCAAAATCTCAACGTTTTTTTTTTTTTTTTGACATTATTATACTTTCTCTATACAAAGTACTATACCATAAGAAAATACAAAAAACTAGACAGATTTTGCAGCGTAAAATATTTACGAAAGATAAAAGTCTCGAGCTTTTTATAAACACTTTCCCCATAGAAAAACAAATTAATAATATACCCATTAATGCAAAGATTATTTCCTCATTTTGCTCACTTCCTTCCGACCATTAAAGTCCCATAAAATAAAATAAAAATACAGAGATGAACTTAGGTTATGGCAGATTACGTCTGACAATGCCAACCAACCGGTTTCACGGCAGGTGTTAAAGAACGACAAAGGTAGAAACGAAAAAATAACCCAAGAGTGAAAGTAACTGCATTTTTAATTCAAACTGTTGTCAAGGGGGATGGAAAAAAGGCATGTGTTTTCTTCGAAAAATCTGGTTTGGTAAGAAAGAAGAGGACGCGCCTAAAAAGAGTAGGAGCGTCCAGCACAAAACATCCTTGAAGACACTGTTCAAGGCCGAGTTTCAATGTCAGTCTAGATTTGAAAGATCATTGGAAAATCATTATTAATACTTGGAAGATGTATTCCAATTACCTTTTCAGATTCATCTTTCCGACGATTCGATTGCTAACAAAACTGAAATCGATAGCATTTTGAGTCGTAAATGGAAGATAATACAGGTTGATCAAAAATATTCTTTCTGCTTCATCTATTGCTAGTTATTTTGATCCAGTTTTTTTTTTTTCTTTTTTCTTCTCATGAGTTGTTTGTTTCGTATTCTGTTACTTTTTCAATGCTAAGATTAAAGGTTAGACTTGATTGTATCAAATTAAATTAAAATTTTTGTCAATGAAATAATAAGTTTGCATCGAAGAACAATGGACAACTCTAGGTATCTGAATTCACCGTATTAAAAAATAATGAGAAATGGATTCTTCCATTTCCTGGAATTCAAACTGATTAGTAATAAAATAATGGTCTGAATGGCTATCAACTGAATACAAGGAATTTGAATTTACAGTTTTTGATTAATTCGGTAATTATCGAATCAGTTTTAATATTCCCTACTTCAAATTTACTACACTTATTACAAGGCAGTGGATCGCAAATCATGGTTCACGAGCCATAGCGAACGTTGATCAGATTAAGGACGTTCTTAGTAAATAAAAAATTTGAATTTACAGTTTTTGATTAATTTCCTGGTTATCAAATCAGTTTTAAAATTCCCAGCCTCAAATTATCTACATTTATTACAAAGCATTGATTGGCAAATCGTAACACGCCAGTCACAGAGAACGTATTTGATCAGATTGAGGATGTTCTACGTAAAATGCAGCTTAACAGTGCCCTAATTAAGTCAATATCAATATATCTACCCATATATAATTTACGCTTTAAAAAATAACAAATTATCAAAAAAGTTACAATTATTCAGCTGTTGATAATTGCCTTTGTTGATTAATGAGTTTACTTACCATTGTTATAAAGCATTTCGTTCAAGTTTGCCTTAAATCATCAAATTTATTTTTACTGCGATGATACTACCACGTGTATTTGTCTTTAAAAATGGTTTTAAACATAATTATTTTAAGCAATTTTTTTACAAATTTTTAATTCTAGAATTTTTATCAAAAAATATTTTAAAAAGTATATGAAATAAAAAGCAATCTAAACATTAAAATATTCAGAAGTTCTAAATATATCTTTCATGTTTTTTTTAATTCTTTGCATTACGAAATGTAACGAGATGCCGTATGATACATATGTGAATATAAGAGTGACTTTTGTTCTTAGAAATCACGAAAATAACTAAGTTTATTATAATTCATAATGTGAAAGTTTTACTGTTGTGCATCTATTATGATAAGCATTACCCAACAAAAATGTGAAGTGAATTATCTGACACAAGGGTTAGCCAAAATGAACATTAGAATGCAAAGGGTTAAATAAAATTAAAAATCTCAAAAAAAAACTAAATATAATAATCAACAAAAAAAGCAAAAACTGGACTGCATAAATTGCAAATTAAATATTTAGCAGACCATATTGCAAAAGTAAAATCTTCCTTCTTTAAAAATTAAGATTCAAATCTAACATTTTATTAGAAAAGAAAAACAATTACAGAACTGAAACGTAAATTGTTTTATGATTATAGCTTACCCAATTTCGTATTATGGAACACAAAATTATAAAATGAATATTTATTCTCTTTTGTTAGTATTCATCTTCATGTTTATTGATAGTCACATTTGTAAGAAAAGGTATTTAAAATACCCAGATCTTTTTAAATTTACTCATAATACGCATACTTCTACAGTTTCGTACTATGATAAGGAATTATAAACAAACGACTAGTTACTAAGAGAACTTAAATTTCAAAATTAAATAACAATAATCCTTTAAAATTTATTACTTACGCAAACCTCTACCTCCATCATAGAACAATATACATTAAAACAGCATAGTTACTGGCAACCTAAATTCAATTTCAAAATCACTTATCTTCGCATTCTTATCAAGCGATACTATAATTGCACTTCCCCCTTAGCTACAAAGTTTACAAATTAGGACTTATTTCGTAGTGGTTGATCATTGGTGCATTCAACACGGCAAAATAAAATAAAAAATTATAGTGTTTGCACATCACTTTGCAAGAAGACATACTGCAAAACACAAGTACAATTTTGAATCAATATTATAAACAAAGTTGAGTCTCGTGTTTTTAGTAAATAGCATTTGATCCTTTTGAATACTCCTGTAGTTATCCGACACTAAAAATTTGTATCTAATAATATAATTTGTTTGTGTATAAATAAAAAGAAGAAAAATGTTTAAACCAAATCATCATTTAATTCTGCTTTATTAAAAAGTGTTTTCCAAAATATAAATCAGAGCTATTTATTTTGCAATACTAAAGTCGTTTCTGTTATCATCCTGGGTAAAATTAAGATTTGACGATATTTCCAAATTGAAAAGCATTGTAAAATTACAAGTTCTCATAAAAGCATGCAATTCGTATCATATCAAATTGAAAAGAATTGTAAAACTATATGTTATCATAAAAACATGCAGTTTAAATATTTTTAATTACACATATTTTTAAATGAATTCTTATGAAAATCAAAGTGCAATTATGTAAAAATATTTTAAAATATAAACTCAGAAATTGTTTAATAAATTAGCATTTCCTTTATTGATATCTCAAGATCTAATTTCATGCATTATTCAATTAAATATTACAAAAATATCAAATCCGATTATTCGAAGCATTGATTGTTTTCGATTAGTTGATTGATTTTTTTGCAATTTTATGTCACAAGAGCCATTTCTGGCCATACTGTGCCAAGCAAAATGTCAAGTAAGCTTTATTAATCATCAAAAATACTTAAAACGTAAAATAAGGGTGAAAATTTCATAAAACATGGAAATAAAATATGAATGCATAACATTTATAAATGTTAAAAGGAAACAGCAAACAAAATTTTGAAAAATAAGTAAAGGGAAACGAATGATTAAAAGTGGTTAAAATTTTTTAAGTGATAAAACAAATGCAATTTTCGAAAAACTGAAATATGATTTAAAAAGTCAGTTGATTCTCGACCAAATCAATTAAGTGGTGAAAATACATGAATAAATTCTGTTTAATTTCAGATGTATGAAATGATAAGCATAAATATTTTCGATAAATAAAAATATAATAGCATTCTGTCTCTACTAAAATTTTCTTTTCCTTTTTCTTTTAAATCTGACATTGAAAAAAACATTAAAATTATTTTAATGTCAGATTAAAAATATTAAAAGCATAAAGATTTTAATTAAAATAAGCATAAAGATTTTATAACATTAAAAATATTTTAATCTTATAAAATCTAACATATTTTATAACATTAAAATTATTTTATTACAGATTTTAATAATTTTCTTTTACTTTGACACATTAGAAAATCATCAGCATACTATAAGTAAAGCGAATAAACGATTAAAATGGCCTTTACATTCACAAAAATTGTTCTTAACCATTTGTGTAATTTTCTTAATGAAATTTATATTTATAAGTTTCACAATTGATCCAATAAATCATTCAAAAATAATTGCAAAGTGATATTTCTTGACAGTTATTAACAATTAAAATTTGAATTTTTCAGATCCTTACTGGAAATTTGTATTATACCAACTACTTATTTCATTGAGAAAAAAAGTAAAAAATTATTGGAAAAAATTTGAAAAATTGGCTTTCAAGACCCATATTTATCCCCAAAAAAGTCTTCAGATGAAAAAATTATAGACAACTCAATATACTAAACTAATGATCTAAACTAACGAAATAAAGTAAACTTACATCAGAATTGAGGCATATTTTGAGCGGAATATATCATCAGCATACTATCAAAACTATCAGCATAGATCTAAAACTAAAAATACAACTTATAATAATTTTTTTTAAAAAGTTGATAATAACTTTCAGAACAATGGAAGACATTTTTGAACGGCTTTTGCAATAAATCCCGAATTGTACATACATATTTACATACTACACATACTATTTACAAATAAGTATAATCATTTACATACACTGCTAAAATATATTGTTTATTATTCTTTCTAATATTTCAACTCAGTTCAGTTTATTGACTTGCATCACAAATGCTAAAGTTTTATCTGTAACAACCTCAATCAATCTTTCAAACATGCCAGTCAAGTTACTGTTGGAATTTAGTGAAAGATAAAAAATTTCGATAACAAACCATGATTCACTTATAGATTAAAACTATAACAGCTCCAATTTGTAAAATGTTCATAAAACGGTTGAAAGTCATGATAAAAAGACATGTGCACTTGATATTCACTTATGTTTAAAAAGTATTCTACCAGAATTTCTCATAAAATGGTCAAAACGCTTAGCAATTCCTTCTCTTCCATGTTTATTATAGTAAAAGCTCCTTATTCACGCTTCCTCTATTCACGTTTTCACTATTCGCGGATTAAAAAATGCGACCCAATTCCTATATTCGCTGCTAAAAATTTCTTTATTCGTGGATCTAATAAGTACATTTATAATAATAAAAGGATTCCAATAGGTATCCAATCCAATATCCTTTGCATATGCCTTCAAATGGACTAATAAAAAAAGTAAAACAGATCTTATAACAACTTTGTCAAAAGTATGCTGTTAAATGCAAACTGCAAGCATAGCCGAAATCCCGAATGGAACAGAACGAGATAGGTTCGAACAGATAGAATCAAGTGACATTCAGGAATTGCTTGAATAGCAAAATGAAGATCTGACCTAAGCCGACTTGGAGGAAATGTTAAATTCACAACCCATTGAAGAAGAGGCTTCAACAAGCACTGGAAACGTGACATTTAATTTGAAAAATCGTAGTGAAGGTTTAAGAAGGGCAAATGAGCTTTGCGATTTCTTTATGAACATTGATCCGTCTATGGAACGAAATCTTATTTTTAAGAGGCAAATTGCTAATGCGACTGCTAAGCATCAGTCTGAATTGAAGGAGCTTTTGAAAACTGTCAAGAAAGAGAAAATTACAAAATTCTTCAAACCATTGCCTAAGCCTTAAGATAATCAATCAAAATTTTCAAAAACTTCAATTAAACTGATTTTTTTATATATTTGGGGGGGGGGGGGTTGTCACCTAGGAATTAATCCCCTATAATCCCGTATAAATTACCATTCCGTATTCGCGGTTTCTGTATTCATGCCATATTTATGGAACATATACCTCGCGAATAAAGAGCTTTTACTGTACATTCAAGCACGTTTAAGTGATAAACATTATGAGAGAAAATGAACAGGATTAAATTATTCTTGATTTTAACTCTACATCGCTCTGGACTTTATATGGACCTTCGATAAATTCGACCAAAAGCTCTAAAAATATCACCATGTAGGGTTATTATTTTTCATCATGTGAGAGTATGATGTTGTTGGACTGTTTAGGATGTAAGAGTTTGAAGCCAAAAATGCACTTGCTGAAAATTAGCGATTTCTCACTTTTGAGGCATCAATGTACAGCTTTTAAAGCTATTAGAAAATGATAAAGAAAGGTGCTACATTTAAGACTTATAGGCAGAAAAAAAAGTTATTGCTTGGCACATATGACCACCATGTACCCGATTCTCCTGTATTGTCAATTAAAAGAAGGGTCGTAAGAAGTTATTGAAAAAATATTAGAACTCGATCGCTTTTAAGATAGTCAAAAGCCATCACTTTTCTAGATTTTGGTGATTGCGAAATATGAGTCATGTGTAAACATAGTATTTTTTGGTCTGATTGATACCACATGACTTTAAAAAAAAATTCTCACATTCTAGGTTGCAATTTGTGGTAACAGATTTCATTTTTTTATAGAAAGGATTTGCGTCTAATCCTACAGTCTTTTAGCATGTTGCTTAAAACTTTAAAAGAAGTGAAGTTTAATTTAGTCATTTTGAATGTACCTTTTTTTTATTTCCATTCTCTCTGTGAAGACAAAATTGACTTCGAAGATTAAACCAACTTGAACAGATAGCAAAACTGTTCAGAATCGGAAGCTTCATGTATAAAAGTTAAGCAAAATCAAAAACTCATTTCTGAATTAGACAAAAAAAATTAAGTTAAAAAATTTTTATTTAAAGAAATTATTGTGTGCTTTAAGTTATAGAAAATATTTAATAAATAATATTTATTTTTCAAATTTTTACGTTTTAAAAAATATTTAATTCAGGTGCTGAAGACATATTTTTATATTTCACTCGCTTTTACTATTTACTATGCTTACTTTTACTACTTACTGTGTTTTTTCAGTCCACGACAGCTCAGTTGGCAGGGCGTTGGATTCGCATCCCTTGGGTTGTGAGTTCGAACCTCCCTCAATGTGAGTATGCATGTGGTAGCTGGCGAATTTATAAATCTGTAGTGGTCACGAAGTCCTCCATGTTGAGAGTGATACCACTAAGAGTACTGGATCGAAGGTGATCATTCTCTACTTCAGGTGTAAATTGTAATCTGTGAGTGAATGAAATGCATGAAATGAAATCCGCCCCGTAAAAGGGATTGTGAAGCATGTGTAGCCAAGACGTACTCTTAGCTCTAGATGGCGCTGCTAAAAAACAAGAGACGCAAAAAAATTCGGCTTAAAATCGCTGGTTTAGTCAGAGGGCTTGTTAGTGAAACAGCACTATATCTTATATATCTTTCAGAAAACGAATCAATCTAGAAAACAAAAGATGTAATATGTTTTTTGTTTGGATACCGAGAAAGAAAATAAAAGGAACGAAAGCATAATATAAGGAACTACAATAGCCATTTTAAATTCCAAAAAATCTGTAGTATTCCAGCATTGAGAGAAATAAAATGTGAATTCAATGTTGCATGCATCAAGTTTCTAATCTTCTTTCATCCCTGATGGCTTCAAAGTCTTGCTGGTAGAATTTGTAATTGGAGACTGATTCATTCCAAAATAATTTATGTATAGCGGTGAGCAATGTAATATTTGGAGGGGTCGATTACTAATATTAGTGTCTTCCGGAAATTCTTATAATAGATCAACAATCCAAGGCCATCATTTTCCTCTTATTTCACACCAAATTACATCAGTGCTGATAATGATGATATTGTGTCCGCTTTACCACGGAAAGGGGGTACAGTAGCTTCAGAGGATAAGGATCAATGAGCACCCTAGCACAGAAGTCTGGCTTCTAGCTCATATGAAAATGATGCACACACACTTGCTTGCACACAAACCCTTTTCACGGGGGGAGGGGTCTTTTGCTCACCTCACAGGTAGAACGTAGGGGAAGAGAAACCATCTCCGAACCAGGATTCGCATCAGAGAAGCAAAGTTCATGGGAAAGATGCCCTTGCTTTAGGCCAGGGCACCAGGAAACTATTTTTTAGTTTAGTTTAGTTATATTAACGTCCCATTTAAAGCAATACGAGGGCTATTTTGGGACAGACCTCGCAATTTTGAACCACGGTCAGATGACGAGGGAGAAACCTGAGCTGGCTCAACCCACCCCTTTCCACACCATACCAAACCAGCGGGAGGACGTTTGGCTTGACAGATTTAACGTGCAAAAGACCCCCTCACACGACGGTTCTTCTGTAGAATCGCTTCTCGAACCTGAAACCCTCCGGCAAGGAAACCGAGAGCTTACCACCAGGCCACCATGGCCCACCAGGAATCTATATAAGTGCGTTGTTTTTAATGCCTACAAAGCAAGGGCTATTGGTGAAGAAGGTATTGTATTGGATGTATCTTCTACAAACATCCGAATCCCACCAATAAGAGAGCACTTGATCTTGTAGGGATAGGCGCCCCTACATATAGGTGAATCACCCGTGGAATCGGACTTCGGAATTGTAAGATGGTGGTGATTTGCAAGGTGATTTCAGCTGATGTCAAAATTCTACAATGAATCCACAGAAATTAGAAATTCATCTCCTACAAAAAAGGATTCATTTCATATTTTGATCAGTTTCAAAAAATGATCTTATCTAAATACTTCATTATTTTGAAAATCGTGATATTTCATTATTACGAAATGCTGCACTATTTTGAAATTATTATTTATTAAGTTTTGCTAAACTAATGCTATTTATTAAGGATTTTTCTTAATAACAAAAGGAAACAGAGATTGTTTTCTAAAACTTTCCTTACATTTAAATGGTGAATATCACTTCTTCACCTTTCTGACTGTAAAACTCCTTTAGTGTATTACTGTTCAGTTCACGTCAGTTATATCAGGGTCCCGTTTTAAAGCAAAGCAAGAACTATTTAGAGACCTACTAATTTTGAACTAAATGTCAGATAACGAAGAAGACATCTGAGCTTGCATGCCTTTTTCAAACTTCTGCATCATAGCGAAAGACCTGAGGCCTAAGTCCTCCTCCTGGTTTGGTGTGGAAGCTTGGAGATGGGATGCCAGCTCAGGTGTCATCTTTGTCATCTGACCGCGGTTCAAAATTACGCGGTCCGCCTCAAAATAGTCCTAGTCTTGTTTCAAAACGGGACGTTAATATAACTAAACTAACCCCCGATGTTTAAACGCTTAACGTTCACAAGACCCGTTTACACTGCGATTCAAAGGTAGAATCAGGTCTCGAATTTGAAATGCTCTGGTTTCGAGGCCGAGACCATATTACCACGCCTCTGAGGTCATTTAGTATATTGCATCACAACTCAAATGCTGAGTTCTAATTTCCAGAATTTGAATGCATAAAATATGATCTGATGTTCTTGTGACTGTTCTTTTATAGATATTAAAGATGCAATCAGGCTCTTCCTAATTCTGTGGAACAAAATGCACATGAAACTATATTTAGAACTATTCCTTCTTTAACACCATTTTTTTTTTTCAGTAATCTCAATCAGCTTTAATAAACAACATCTTATCACAATAAATAAAAATCTTATTTTAATTTATAAAATGAATATGGGGTATTCTGATTGTTTATACACGTAAATGTACGCAAACAAATTGAGGAATTGAATCATTTCTTAAGGCTGCAAACTATGTCAATAAAATAATAGATGCCGAGGAATGGGAGATCACTCATGAATTATCTAAGTGACGTTAGCTTTCAAACAAATTAAAAATTGATGAGATCAGCACACTAATTGGAGCTGGAGAACTTTGTTGTCGTTTTTGTCCATGGATGAGTTACAATGAAGAAAGTATTTTAATATTTTTCTCAGAAATGAAGGTGACAGGGAATAAAGGACTATTAATAATTTATCTAGGGAATGCCGAGCTTTCATATGAAAAAAAAACCCTTGAGAAATCGGTTCAATACTAAGAATTGGCGATCTCAGTCCAGATAGAAAATACACAGTGAAGAAGTATTTTTGAAATTTCTCTAGGAAAAAAGAAAGCACATTAATGATTTACATAAAAGACGTAAGTGTATGGGTGTGGGTATGTAGGTGTGTGCGTGCATGCGTGTGTTATGTATTTTGAAAGAATGTGTGGAATTTTATATCTAACAAATCTAATACTATAATACGAGGAATGGTTGCCAAGTCGAAAATCGCCCCAGAATTAATAAACTCCGGTAAACTTGGGGGTCTGGGGTTTTTGGCCACGAGGAATCGATTGGCGCCGGTTTTGAAGCGCTACGGTCGAGCAGTTCGGAGTTACAGATAGGATATTTTCAAACTTTATTAGTTCGCCATAATGGCTACTTAAATTTTCAAGCGGTAACGTGCTGCCATCTATAGCCAATATGGCGAACTAATAAAGTTTTATGTTTATGCCGTTATAGGTTTATAATATGTTTCTTATGTTTGTATATATGTTTGGTTTTTCTAAATAAATTTGTCAAAAATATTGAACTTCAACACACTTCAATCTTTACCTTTACTAAAACTTTGTATAGAATAGTTCCCTTTCCAAACTCTAACTTTGTTTAGAATAGTTTACAATGGTGCACTTTAACCGGTTATCTTTTCACCAATGGTTTCACAAATTTTCTTACGGCATGTATTGTTTTGATAAATCACAATTGAAAATTTAAATCTTCGAGTTAGCTTCGATACCTGTTTTCTCCGAGCGGAGCTCGGTCACCCGCTGGTTATGATAAACTGATAACTAGTTTCCAATATTCAACTATTAAAATAATCAAGTCTCATTAAAGGAATTGATAATGCATCATAAATTACTATTAAAACAATAATGGCAGTATTTATTACGGAGTCCAGTGAAAGATTATCATTATGATGTATTTTTACCCTTGAGAATGTTAATTCTACAGTAATAGATGCTTCTGAAGATTAGCATAAAGATGAAGGCATGGGAATTAAAATCCGGTAAACATTGTGATCATGAAATAGTAAAGAGAAGACTTTTAGTTCTATCTTATTTAAAATGTAGCATAAATAATTATTTCAGTATAACGGGAATCTTCTTCAATAGTAGGAAAAACGAATTGAAAATTGTATACTATAAAAAAATTGAAAGTTGGATACCATAAGGATACCATGATTGCATAAGGAACAGTAGGTTTGGGGCCTGTGATGGATCCTGCCACAAATTGTGGTTCAATTATACAATTATGAAAAACTTGCTGTAAAAAATATAACAGGATATTGATTCATGATGAATTCTTATAATCTGATTAACAGCATCAAAGATTTCTTGTGCCCAGTTTCTGCAGTTAATCATTCTAGCCAATGTCATTTTGCATTTTGAGATTCGTAATACAAATATGGAAAGAGGTCCTTAGCAAACAAAAAAAGAGGATAAATTAATAAAATTTTTAACATTTATTCATGTCTAAGTAGTAAAAACGTATAGTAATTCAGGATAGGATAGTTGAGTTTACTGACACAAGACACACTTTTTACACAACACAAATTTGGCTATGCTGCGTCAAACATACGGTTATAATGGAAAAACCATGTCTATATGAAAAACTCTGCAAAATTAGAAGCTGGTTTAAAAATTCCTAGGCAATGTCTCTTAAAATGTAACGATATTTAAAAGTAGGGTAATAATAGGAAGCATTAAATAAGATGATAAAAGCCAATTGCTTTTACAAATTTAAAAAGATTTTTGTGAGGACGATATAGTAATTCAGAGTTATACACTAAGAGAATAAAGTAGCTTATGAAAAGGACAACATTAAATCCTGAAATCAAGTTTAAGGGCATTATTGGTGGTTGTATTCCTATTTATTTAAAAGGAAACCCCAGTTCTCCATAAAATTATCTAAAAACAAGCACTGTGAATCTTCATTCATGAAAGAAATCGTTACAAAAATTTCATCATTTAGAGAAAATGAGGTGCAGATTAAAATTGTTGCACAAATCTGATATTGACTCTTAAAGTAGGATTTTACAAACCATTTTCTGCACAATATTCATTACAAATCTATTTCACAATATTCCAATTGAGTAATACCATATGTTTCATGCTGCGTGGAGAAAAATGGTTATTGCGCCAAAAACCCCAAACAACCAACCAACCAATTGATGAAAGATTACCTATGTTCGGCAATGCTTCTATTGTGTATTCCTTCTCAGTAAATGTAGCAGATACTTCTATTTCTACTTGAACAGACCTTTATCTAAAATCAGGTATGATAGAAAATATTATAGTGATTTCTAATTTCTTTCATTCTTTTCAAGCACTGAGCAGATTAATTGATTTGATTCGCAAAATTCGTGTTCAATTTTGCGTTAATATTTATTGAAACAAAACTGGATAAGAAACAAACAAATTTTGGTAAACGCTATTTTCAATGTAAAAATAGTTTATTCTAGATAATAATTATCCATCGAATAGTATATCATTGATAATAGCTATCAATCGAATAATTTATCATTGATAATAGCTATCAATCAAATGGTTTTTCACCTTAATAATAGCCATTTATAAGTAAAGATATGACGATAGCAATTTAGATAAAGCTATAAAGCTATATATCAATAACGATAAAGATAGCAATTTATAAGAACAAATTACTCATACAATTTATAAGTATAAGTAATTTGCAAGTTTTCACCTTAATGAGCCTTTTTTTGATAAAGGCACTTTATCAATATCAGAAAAAACAATTGAAACAAAAATAACTTATGATTCAATTCTTACAATCTACTGCGATTTAGCATATATTATCGAACTAGTATTACTTAAATTATTTCGAAATTGCAGATGAGCTGAATTTTTCATTAAAAAAAATATTTGATTTAGAATATAAAATGCAGTTACCATTTATTTTTTATGGCAACGGATTGATTTTTGTTTTCATTTTTTTTCTTTACTTATTTTTAGGACAAAAAAATCTCATGGAATCTGTTATAATTTAAAGTTTGATAAATTTTCATTGTTTAAATTTTGTTTCATAGGGTTCCGAAAAAAAAATTTAAACTATAAAAACACATGAATTTTTCGAGTCATCCATCAATAAAAATTTTTTAAAAAAAGGTAAATAGTAATTAAAATAAAAACCTTTAGAAAAATATAAATACTTCGGGAATAATTCCCTTTTGTAGCCAGAAATAGAAAAAACACGAACATAAATATTTAATTAAACTGTTTGGAATTGTTTCTATTTTTAATGTGTGTAAATTTCAAATTGACTATCAGCGGTTTTGCGTCATATCAAATTCTTTTATTTATACTAAGGCATTAACTGCTTACAAAATGAACAAATATGTTAATTCATAGTAATTTCATTGAAAGAAAGATCTTGTAGTTTAAAATTATATCAATATTTAGAATTAATTATCACCTATATCTTTATAATTAATAATAATAATTTTTAGTACGAACTCTTTACTTTTAAATGAGGTACGCTGGAAGGCAAAAGTAGATTCTTTTACATCTGAATAACTATCTTTTAACACAAATTGTTGATGCTAGAAACAGTCAGAATTAAAGCTCGGAAATCACTTTTCAGCCCTAACACCTAAGATATTGCAGTTATCGAAAAACTTATTCGTCGTAATGAAGAGCTAACTTGACTATTTGGATTTATTTTTTATTAGGAATTTCATAATGAATTGAAAATTTCCACTACCATCCCACCTTTAAGCTAGATGGGCTATTTTATATTTCTAACAATATACGTATTATAAGCCGGTGTTAAAATTTAAACAAAATTATTCTAATTATCCTGTTAACATGATAATTTTGAACGAAAGAGACTAGTTCTACTAA
>JAPMOQ010038114.1:162581-206972 GCA_026543055.1 Argiope trifasciata | reverse complement strand
TCATTTTAATTTTTACAGCCGCTTTTGTTTGATGTGATTATTTTCAGCCATTCCGTGGCCTTCTCAAGGCCTCTTTAAAGAATGCATTATTAATTATTTATTTATGCAATTGGATTCCCTGTAAAAAAATTCAAAACCCGAGGGAACTAAAAAAATCGTTGAAGCACAAATGAGTGATTAAATCGCTTCGCCAACAAGAGAAAGTGATCTCTACGATTTCATCATGTAATACCTCTTCTCCAAAACAATTAAAATACCTCATTTAGCCGCGAGCATCCCCAAGTCAGAAAGCCACTCCACAATCAGATTGACCTTCGGTTCCTGAAGTAACCTTGAGATATTTTTTTCGCAGTGTCGAACACTTTGTTTTCAGAGCATTTTTCAGTTGTTTTATTCCTGTCTCGCTCTCTTATTATTCTTGAGGATGCTTCTGTTGAAAGTATAAAAAAATATAACAAAACCAAAGATTCCGAGCCGGTGAGGTGAGTATGAAATAACAGTCTGGTTTTAACAGGGGGGGTAAAGGAAGGGTGTGGACACGATATCTTGGGTTGTCAGAGCGTTTGTTACACAAAACGCTGCAGGCGGGTCTATATAAAGGTGAACTTTTATCTCTAAAAGTCTAGATGGTCGTACAAAACAAAGCGATGCACTTGGTGAGTGTTTTCATTTGTTAATTCACGAAAATGATACGCTTTTTTAACATAATAATTAATTATTTCCGTTATTTTATTATTTTATTTGTGTCCTCCAATAATTTATCTTAAATTATTTTAATTATGAATTATAATAATGTATCAAAAATTATTTTTATCATGCATTCCAATTATATATCGATAATTAGTTTTAATTATACATTCCAATAATGTATGAAAAATTATATTAATTATGCATTCTAATAAAAAAATATTTTTAATTATGCATTCTAATAATATATCAAAAATTATTCTAAATATACATTTCAATAATCTATCTTAAATTATTTTAAATATACATTCCAATATATCAAAGATTATTTTAATTATTCGTGTTTTTATTGTATCAAAAGTTATTTTAATTATGAATTCCAATATTAAAAATTATTTTAATTATGCATTCCAATATTAAAAATTATTTTAATTATGCGTGTTCTTATTGTATCAAAAGTTATTTTAATTATGCATTCCAATATTAAAAATTATTTTAATTATGCATTCCAATATTAAAAATTATTTTAACTATGTATTCCGATAATATATCAAAAATTATTCTAATTATTCGTTTCAATAATATGGCTTATATTATTTTAGTTATACATTACAATATTATATAAAGATTATTTTAATTTTTCATGTAATAATTATATTAAAAGTTATTTTAACTATACATTAAAATAATATACATATAAAAAAATTTTAATTATGCATTCCAATAGAAAAATTATGCTTTTCAATAATATGCCAAAAATTATTTCCTTTATGCGTTCCAATAATAAATGAAAAGTTATTTTAATTATGCATTCCAATAACGTATCAAAACGTATTCATTAAGTAACAATTAAAATATACGTAACGTATATTTTAATTGTTCATTGCAACAATGTTTTAAAAATTAATTTAATTTTCCAAATATTACTTTAACAATTGGATTCATGCAAACAAAATCAGTTATATTTTCTGTTATTATTTCATCATAGTACATTTTAAACAGCAGTTTTTAAAGATTATTGAGTTTCAGATAGTCTGAAGTTCAATCAATTAGAGTAGATTCAGTAATGTCCCGTGAAAATGTAAGTACAATTTGATCTGTGTTGGCTATTATATATAGAATTCGCCAAATTCCAATTCATTTGCTTAACAGATTATCTCCAATAAAGTTGCTGATCAGATACATTTCAAAATGTGCATAAAAAAATTGCTTCTCTATTTTTGGATACGGTATGTTCTTAACTTCAAAACTGATTATGTAGATTATTAATTTAGAACATAATAATGTGGAGATTAATCAAATTTTTTTGGTAAAATTATTTTAATCTATAGATGAGACTATAACGCCATTTCAAAATCGGTATATAATTTCGAACTCAATAATTTAATAATCCAAGAGACATTGAAACTTGAGGTGGGAAATAATGGTCTCTCATCAAAATATGCATTTATGTTAAGAAGATAAATATTTTGAATAAAATGGCACAGCCCCGCTTATACATCCTAAGTCATAGTAATTTTTAAAAATTTAAAATTGACATCTTAAGTTTAATTTTTCTTCCTATTTTCACTGCACTTTGCCTACAATGCAGGGGCTTTATTTTAATAATCCTAAATTCATGGCAATTTTGGTCATATTGCCAATAACAATAATGATAGAGGAAGCTTATGAACTAAACTTTTATAACACTTGGTTCTGTTTTAATAATTTAAAATTCATATTAAAATTATTAAAGCAGAATAAAATTGTTTATGTACCCGAAACCGTCCCCTTTTTCATCTTATGGCATTGTTTCTGTTTGCATCTTCGGTATCTGCAGCATTCTTTATTGAATTAATTGCTCACATATTCCCAAATAGAGCTATTGTGATTAGAAATAAGCTCTTAAAATGTCCTAAATTTTCATAAATCCTGAAATAATATTATTCAGGATTGACTATTGATAAAAAAGTGACTTCGTTATTTTATATAGCTATCTTAACAAACTAGATGATGTCATTAGTCAAATTTTGTATAACACTTTATCCAAATACCACATTTTTTTTATTATCTAATGCACACAAAACTGAGCACGGTGAATTGAGTATTATTGAATTTTGATTATTTTAGTTGAAATTTATAGTTTTTTTTAATAATTTGATAAAAATAAGATGTTTTCAAAAATGAAATAAAACCTTTCCCGCTTCTAAAAAATTTTTATCTCATCTATTTTTAACTACTTTCCACTCTTAAAATTATTGAGAATTCTTCTGTTAGTTATATATAGTTACCATTTTATAAATTCTTTTCTATTTTAAATTCTAACAATGATTATAATATTTCTTTAAGGCTGCAATTTAATTCTTAAAATTAAATTTTAAAAAATTTATAAACATTTTCATTTTAAACTGCAATTTAGTTTATACCTTGGTTTAAATTTTATTTGAAAACGTATAGTAATAACTAAAATGTATAAAAAGTATGAGATTAATAATAATATATTTTAGTAAAATTTGATAAAATGAAGGTGATGTTCCTGAATAGTAATATTAATTAAAATATTCATAACTAACTTTTTTTCTTCATTATTAATAACTAATAATGCTATTCAGTAAAAAGCAGAACTTTTTATAATTTTGAATGATGGTAATTTTTAATATAATTACAATCATTCAAAATCATAAAACGTTTGCATTAATTGAAAAATCAACAATTTCTTGAGGTGTTGGTACACATTTAAATTCGTTATTTTTATATTATTTAGAGAAATAAATTTTAAAAATAAAATAATTATTTTGATTATAACAGCTATGTATTTTAATTATATAAACATATAAAAATATTATCTTCTTCCAAATTTATTTATTATTTAATTTTTTTGTAATTTTGTTTCGTGTTTTACAATTCTAAAGAAGAATTTAAATTGCTAAAATTTATGGTTATCAAATTATAAAAAGAAGTTTTCCAAAAAATTTTTAAAAATATTATTATTATTTTAACGTTTAAATACGATATGCGCCATGTGATTTGAGAATGTATGGAAGTTTGGTTGGGTTTGAGAACTTTTATTTCATTATTGCGTCTTAAATTTGTATTTGAATATTTCGTTGAATATTATTTTTATTAAGTTGTGTAAGTAATAATAAATGAAAAGGTACGAATATGTTTTGCTTTACTTAATTTCGCTTCTCATTACGTATAAATCATAATCAATTTTCAATTTTTCAAAAACTACTCATAAGAATCATAATCATCTCAAGAATTTATTATTGAGATAAATTTACACTCTAACAAACAATTTTTTTATGCAAAATTCAAGATATTTTTTTGAATTGGGCTCAGCAATATTTACGAATAAATATTATATATGTTATACTTAAACCACCTTACTGTATGAAACAACTGAAACGTAATTCATTTCTACTTTGATTGAAAAAGATTATTCTGAACTGAATTCTCTTGAAAGTATATCAGAAAGTAGAAAGGAAACACATATGATACCCCATTATGCCGTCTTGTAAAAAATATCTTATGGAAAATTTTACTTAACAAATATTTATTTATTTAATAATTGCATCTTATGTTTTTAATTCTATATTATACAAAATCACAATAATGCATTTAATTAATTTTACACCCCCTTAATCATCCCATTCTTCATACAATACTTGTTGGATTAGATGTGTGAAATTAATTTTCTCTGCTATTCATGTCACAAATATGTCAATGCATATATCCATGCATCTGCATCTAACATTTATATAGCTGCATAATCTGCTATTTAGAGCAAGTATCATATTTTTTGTGAATGGTAATATTTTTCTACTTGAGATTCAAACTGGATATTTTCTATTTACAATTTTTGTCTCTAAAAACTACTTTCAGCTTTTGCATTTTAACCCTTTAACGCGCGCAAATTTAAATTTTCTGAATTTTAAAAAATGATGTAATTAATTTGCATGCATAGGGTCTAAGGAGAATAAAAATACCTTTAAAAAATTCATAGCGGATTACACCCCAATGTGGGTGGTGGTTTCGCAGTGAAACCACCGCGCACCTACGACATTTTTTTCTGATAAATAATGAAACTTTTGAATTTACTTTGAAACACAATTATTCATTATTCATTCATAGAAACACAAAAACATACAATATTATCAATGAAAATTATCTACACAACCTTAAAACATGAAAAAAAAATTATAAATGAAAAAATTATAAGATTCGATAACCAAGGTAAAGAGGCAAAAAAAATTTTTTGCAACACGAAAAAAAATTATAAGATTCAAAAATTAAGAAAAGGATGGATAAATAATTTCCTGATTGGCTTGATTTCCTAATTACCCATGTTTGAAATTTCTGCTGATGGTTCAGTTTCAAAATCAGGTATGGTTTGACGCATTATTCCCTTTTTTCTGATATGGAAGAATTTCAAACTCCCTATAATCCTTACCTCAATATAAACAGATTCCTCGCCCACAAAACACATGGCCAAACCAATATAAATTATCCCCCTCTTGATTTACTGAGACAGAGAGGCAAAGGAAAGAAGAAACATCTGTTTCTTCAAGTGGTTGCTGAAAGAGTTACCACCTCGCATCGCATGCTCTAGACAGGCGGTGGTATTTCTCCGAAACCACCTAAGAAAAAGTCAAGTTTGGTGAACTTTTCTTTCGTTATTTGATTTGAAAAAAATTTGTGTGCTACAGGGGCCTACATTCAACAAATTTATGGGCACATTTAGATTTTTTGTTGCTATGTACTTGCCGATAAAAAATCGAATAAAAAATATGCGAAAACAGCATTATAAACGATGCATTTTTCGATAGGTAAAAATTAAATTAAGTAATGTGCTGACATCTACAGGCAATTATTAAAGATAAGAGATTATTTTTCAATCTTCGGTTTCGTTGTGGAACCACTGCGCGTTTAGAAATAAATTTTTGAAAATGGTGGTTTCGCAGTGAAATCATCGCCCGTTAAAGGATTAAAGGTTTTAAATTCTGAATTGGGCATATTGCTCTCAAATTCGCTGTAAAAAGCTAAAAAGTATGCGATCATCTTTTTGGACCATGATAATCTTATATTTACTTTCTATTTTTATATAATAACATGAAATTTCATCCTTTTACCATAAGTTAATCACAATGCATAATTAGTTGTAGTCTGTTGTTAGAGAAATTATAAATGTTTCGTAACTTGTGGTCATCCTATAAAATATTTTTTTAATTTATTTTTACGCATTTAGTATACTCTCATTTAGTAATTTGATCGTCTTAAGTGTACAAACAAATTTTGCCATCAAGAGATTCCAACGAAAGCCAGCTTGAATCAAATTCGAAAGGAGATAAATTAAAATCTTAGAAATAAAATTTAAATGAATTCTGCATTGAAAACAAGTTAGAGGTCACACAAAACCCAGCACATGAACGCAAAAAAAGAAATTACTGTACCGACCAGTTCTGTCATTGTGTTGTCATCAGTTCCTGTTTTTGATTCACACTCCCCCAAGGAATGTGTTATTGAACTTTCAATGAATTCTGGTTCTTTTATGAATTTATTCTCAACTGTTTTACGTCTGTAAAAATTCAAGAATAAATCTAAGCAGATAATTCTAATACAATGTAATAAGGTTGAATAGATGCTGCTTGAAAAAGATTTTTTCCACATATAAAATCTAAAATCTAATCATTTTGCAGATAATATAAATAAAAATAAAATTTAAATCAGGAGAATATATTAATTTCTCGGACTAATAATACAAAATTCATGCGTTAAATTATTAATTGTTTTTTAAAATAATTTCGGACTTAATTTAATATTCTAAAATAAAATGAGTGAGATTTTATAATTTCACGGGTATGTAACTTGTCATTTTTATACGTTTTATAAAGAACTCAGAGATTAAGTAGTATTCTTGGTTGAAAAAGAAACAATCAAATATTTAATGAAACTGTACAAATGGCTTTAATATCCTGGTAACAATGTAATTTATTGTTGGAAATTAAATAGAAAATATTTTTAATTGCCGAAATCAAGATAAATTTTAACGAAAATTACGATAGCATCATTGGAAAGATGATTCTTTTGAATTTTAACATAATGTAAAAATACTTTTTATTCGTTAATACTGAAATGATGATAGAAAAGCAACTAAATTTTGTTTAATTTTTAATTAATTAAAATTTCGAAAAGTGCACTCTGAAGAGTACATTTCCGTCTTCTTGAAGATATATGTGCCAAGTTTGGGGGATCAGGTGAAGCAATATAGTAACTGGCGAATAGAGTGCCAATACACATATACAGAGAAACACACATTCATCTTTATTATTAGTAGATATTAACATCTAATAGTTATGGTACATATATTCTAATCCTTTATACGTACAATAAACTTTTTCTTGAATTAATTTTTGCTTCAAAAGACGAATTGGGATCTATTTTCAAAAGAATTATTTTTTCATGCAGAATTAATATTTATTCTACCAAAAGTAGCATTCATTTTCTTTATTCTCTCATGTATTGGGTTGTTCGGAAAGTCATTTCGTTTTTTTTTGTCAAAATGAAAAGAAATTTTCGTTTAATGAATAAATTATTTATTAAATTATAAAATTGCCATTCTGGTCTAATACCTTTTGGTAGTAACATGATTACACGCTCATAAAAGTTTTGGTCTTTGCTGTAAAAAAAACTGATCGAGGTGGTTTTTGGCCTCCTCATTTGAAGGAAAAATTTTGCAAATCAGTTCTGGTATTGATGTACTGTTAACACATCTTCTCCACACATATTGGCTAATTTATTTCTGGCTTGACAGCATTTTTACCTTTTATATAGCAAAAAAGAAAAAAAATGACGAAAATGCTGTTTATTGCTCTCCATATTTAAAAGGGCACCATCCAAAAACTACTGCGAAGAATCATCTGCACTTTTTCACACTCAAGCCTTGCTATATCAGCTCTTAAAACATAAAATGATTTTGCGGTTTAAGTATGAAATTGGGTGCGAAAAATACAATTAAATCCTCTGTCGGGAAAAAACGAAATTACTTTCCGAACAACCTAATACATTCATTCGAACCTAATACATTCAACCTAATTATTCAAAAATTCTTGCTTGGATAGAAACTGGATAATTTTATTCCATTTCAACCTGAAAGCTAAACTTCCATGAATTTTTTGCTTCATCAGATAGTTATAGGACAGTTACAGATTACTTTAAAATGAAAGTATGGAATTCTTATTTTTTCTAAACGCTTAATAAAACAATAATTCTACATCATTAACAGCAACTTGTTTCCATAAATATTAAATTGCTATCAGAATGTTATTTTTCTATTGTTTAGGATACATATGTATTAAAATACTCGTTTTATAAATTAAGTAAGTTAGTTTGTAGCAATTTTATTGAGTGACGCTTGAAAATTTATTGTAATAATTATTATAATTGAAATCAAATCTATTAATTCATCAAATATATGTACCTATTTATTTAAATTATAATTTTTTGTTTTGTTAATATTATATTATAATATTATTATAATTATGTCAGTTAATATTATATAGTAATAGTTTAATATCAATGTTCGAGTTATTACATTAATATAATATTAGTATTTTATTGTTATATATAGTATATAATTCATATTATTAAATATTCTTGCATAGTTTTTCAAATTAATGTAAATTATTTCTGTTATATCTTTAAAGAATACGAATGGTATTACAGTAAAATACTCTGTTTCAATAAAATGTACTCAAATATTGAAGAATATTCGCTATTAAGATTTATTCCTTACAAAAACGAAAAAAAAAACTTTAAATACATAGAAAGAATTATTGCTGTTTTTTATATTAGCTTAGAGGAATAAATTGATAATGATTTTTACACCAAAATTGCATTAAATAATATTGGAAAAAAAAGAGTAGGCGAGACTGCACCAAACACGTAGTAATAATTAAGTTCACGCCTAAAAACTAGAATTAAACAGATATCTGTCATTGACAAAGTCGATAAATGAGATTCACTGGAGCAAGTTCATTCTAATTAGCTATTTATCTTTAACCAAGCATACTAGGTTAAAGATAAGCATCTAATTAAGTTAAATCGCATTTATTTATTTTGTGTTTATAAAAGAATAATTTTAAATAAAAAAAAATATTCAGCCAGGCAAGTAAATTCTTGTTAAACCTTGGGAAATTAAATCAGGTAGGTGAATAGAAGCTCATAAATCTATAAAAGGTTACAAATAAGCAAGGATTATATCTAAAATAATAAAAATTATCTGCAAACTATGAATTCATTGAAACATAAAACAAAAACAATCTTCAAAACTACAAAGACATATTATGAGTATTTAAATATGTCCCAGTTCCTTTTTATTAAAAAAATAATTATGTGTTATAAAAATTAAAAATTGATTGATTCGAAATAGTTCCTTTCAAAAATTGTAACATTTGTCCATCTGTCGGACAAAAAAAATTCTGTAAAGAAAAGATCTGATTGTTTAAATTCAATCTAGCTATTGATATCTGATTGAGAATTGAATCTTTCTCTAGAAAAAGCTCTTTAAATGGAACTAAATAAATAGTAGTTTGAAGGAGTAAAATGCAGTAAACACTGCAGTTTGAGCAATACATCTCAGTAACATATGGGAGAGAACTGCAGTGTCGTTCGCCGTATTCCAAATTTCTCTCCTCCAATGCTTCCCTCAAATTTATCAACTGTTGCTTATAATACTTATAATACTCTGTTGTTGTTGTTCTTACTCTTAATTCTTACTCTTTCTCATGTATATTGAAATCATTTTTAAATAATCAAAATAATTTTTGAATGTTATCTTCGAAGGGAGGTCAACTCGCGGGGGGAGGGGGGGGGGGGCTCTCCGAAATGAAGGTGAGAATACTTCCGTACGGTGGCATGTTCTCACCACCCTGGTGAACACAGAAATGGTGGGGATTGGTTAACCCCTATCGATGACGGACGTGTTTCCCACGGGAAGGGTTGTAACGTGGCCTGTGATGATTCTTAGGACTCAAAAGTAATTGTGTTACTGTCGCAGCAGACCTGTCATTCAGATTTTCCATGTGCTTTCGGACGGTCAAAGTAGCCGGTTATAATTATATTCGTAGGGGATTGTTTATCCTAAATATTCACCCGCAACTAATGCATTTTTTCAGTTACATTGTACCATTGCAATATCAATGATATAACCACCCTCAAATTTTCAACACAAATCTTTGGCAAAAATCAAATTTTTTGAAATGTTAATTAGATACTGCACAAGCATTTTTTAATGCTTTGTTCAAAATTTTCAAATACAATATTGCAAGTATTCTATAAAAGGCATCTATTAAAAATGGGCGGATTCATATTTATACACCGAATGTAAGACCCTAACAAATAACACTAACAAGAACAGTTTCCTTTAGCAGAATATGGGTATGTTTTGATCGCTAGATTTGACTTTCTTTTTAAAAAACTGAATTTAGCGAAATCATTGTCTTCCATTCTAATAAGATCATAACCAATCATATGGTATTGCTTAATGTTTAAAATGTAGGAACACTGAAAAACTAAGATTGAAATTAAATATTTATCTTAGGAGGGCTATAAATAAGCATTTAATTAGAAACTAATTTTAAGAATTTTTCTATAATGTATACTTTATGTAAAGGAAACAATATTACGATGTTTTTCTCTCATTTCAGATAATATTCTCTACGTTACTGGCAGGTACATTAGCTGCCCCAATGATACAATCATTAAATGTCAACGATGATGGTACTTACCAGTTCTTTTACGAAACTGGTAAAGAAGCTGGAAATCATAAAAGGAGCGAAGCTAGACAATCAGACGGAGTAGTTGTTGGCAAATTCTCTTATGAAGACCCCAATGGAGCAATTCGGGAAGTCAATTACAGAGCAGATGACTCAGGTTATACTGCAAACGGCGACGTCAGCGTAGAAGGTGCTCCTAAAGGTCAGTTCCCTGCTGCCCCAGAAGAAACGAATGAAACCCCGGTACCATCCGCACCCCAAAACGAGAATCCCGAACCTCAAGCTTTTCCTGTTGAAGAAGCAAAAACAGAAGAAGTTGCGCCAAAGTCTGATGGTTCATCTGGAGAAGAAAAACCTGAAACCCATCATGAAGAAGAATCAAAACATGAAGATCTCAAAGAACTACCTTCAGAGGAAAACACAGCTGATGAGCCACCAGAAGCTTTCCCCCCCGGATTCTTTTTGGAAAAATTCCACGGTTTGAGAAGACTTCCAGAGCCAACCAAAGACCCTGAACCGACTTCTAAAGAAGTAGCAAGCGATAAACCAAAAGAAGAATCTGCATCAACAGAACAACCAAAACCCGCCGACCAAACCACAGAACAACCTGGGGAAGTCGTTCCAACAGCACCTGAAGACCCTTACAACGTAAACCTCAAAGCTGCACATGAAATGGAGCTTTTCATGCACCTGCGGCCTTTTCAGAGCTTTTCACCTCAACAGATGGATACGTCAATGTTTCGCCAGCCCGTGTATGTATTTTCTTACCAACACCCCGACTCTTACGGGTATCATTACTTCTTCTGAGTCCATAATGACGGCTGTCATTCCAAAAACTCTTTGGTTGTATTTTTATTGCGAATGTTAATGTGGAAAAAGAACAATTTGAAATCAATGGGTTTTGGAATTTCTAATTTAGTTCATTTCTAAAAAATCTGGTGGCCAGTTCAAACAAAAAATCGAGAGTGAGAATTTTTTTAAAAAACAGAGTTTTCTTTATTCGTTTAGAACTACACTGCAATGCACTTGAAACTTGGTATTTTCTTTGGCAAAAAAGTAACTTATCTGGGTTTTCATAATATGATTTGTGTGTAAATGTTACATGACATAATGTAAAATAAAAGAATTGTTATTTAGAAAATATTAAAATATCTTTTTTTGGAATTCATTTACAAATGGTTAATAGTTATTTTCATTATTCTAAACTTCAATTCAGACTGGTGTTTTTATGATTTCGAAGTAAAAATATTTTTATTATGTATATTGAAAAATAAAGTTTTGGCTATAAAAATAATATTGTAGAAATGTCTTATTGAAAATTGAAATTCAAGAATGGATTAACAATAAACAATTTCTATTTTCTTTATATTTCTATTTTCTTATTTAGCAAACACTTACTATTTCAATAATCCAAGGTTATTATATCTGAATATTGAGAAACTGGAAATATATGAACAGCAGTACATTATTTTTTAACTCTAAGAAATGAAAATTCTACAATAGTGAGCAATATTATGTTATTCAATTGTAACAGTACTTTACATTTTTGCAATATTGTTTAATATCATACACCATAGTACAATTTATATGATTGCTACAAGTGTCTCTAGCTTCTTGATCCTCTGCAGAGCCTGTGTGCTGATCTTTAATGCAACTCACGGGAAGAGCTAAATCAAATCAAGATTGAAGGTTAAGATTTATTATATCACAAAAAACAAATTGACTTTATCATATTGATACAAAATATTTAATGGTCTTCATAATAATTTAACGAAAAATTCTATACTCAACATATTTCGGCAAAATTTATAAGCTATTAGCAGTTGTAAAAGGAAATAGTCATACACTAATATGATTTTTATATGGGAAGTGTTAAGACGAATTGATTTTAAGCGTAGAGAAAACGAGACGATCAAAAATCAAAATGAAGTCTAAGTTAGAATCCATTGATGGAAATCCAGTAATTTTCTAGGGATATGATTTTGTTCTTCAGTTTTACAAGCTTAGCTTAGAGATAGGTGACTGCTTCATGTATACAGCCGACCAACCACTGAACGAAGCAGTATCGACAGGTTTGGTTTGTCCTACTGCTGTCTTTATGATAATCCCTTCATAACACCGGCTGAATCACTGAACTTACATCCTCTTCGAAGAGATTGACCTCAGCCACAAAGTGCTCAATCTTTGGCCTTCATTTCTGTCTTCCTACACACCTATCATTCTATTAAACGAGGAGAAGTCACCACTTTCAGAAAATCACCTCAAAGTTTTCAATATTCCTCGAAATTCTTGTTTCACAACAAAAGAAATCCAGACACTTTAAAACTTTCAAATAGTTCGGGAGGAAAAGCCTGTTAATTTTTGACATCATGTGTTTAACATTCATTGATTTAAGATTTTCTGGTGCCATCAGTACCGCACTTAATAAATTATTTCCAACTTTTAGATGCTTTCTTAATCCCGAGATAGCTGTGCATTCCTTTAAATAATGATAAACAGCTGCAATTCCTCCACATACGCATTTATTTTCCCGCATTCTTCCAAATCTTTGGAATTATGCAGGAAATCTCTCGTGTCTTGATATAATTTGGATGATCAGTAAATGGTATTTTCATATTTATATTTCTGGTTTAGGAATAAAGTCATAAGTTATTTTTCCATTTTTGGACATATACCATCCGTCAAATCATTGTGACCTTATTTCTTCTCTTAATTTCTATTTTAAGAAACCATTTTAATTGGGAAAAATTAGATAAACATTCTCTTTCTGAACCGCTAATCTTGCACATTCATAACCATATATTCCAATATGGACTTTAACACAATTCATGTCATGTTTCATTTAGTAGAATGTCTGGACACGAGTGATGATACTTTTCTTCACCTTATGGCTTAAATGACCGATAACTACTACATATATTCAATTAAATTTAAACTCATTTCTCGGAGTTCCCTCTGGAATTCCTATTAATGCACACTGTCAGCCGCACTTTCCTCTCTCTCTTTACTTCATGTCCTTTCAGACATGAAGCCGGAACACCTACTTGGAGGTTAGAGGCATAACACACTCGTTAATTATTATGGGGATAGTTGATTGTTGAGAATGTGAATATTTTATACACATTGCACAGTTTTTTTCAAATGATTTTAAAACACATTCAAAAACTGAGTCTTAACAGATTGAGATATTGAGAAAGTTATTGAACAGATATTGAGAAGGTTATATATTTTAGGAATGACTTTGATTTAAATATTAAGAGAACAGACAGATGCAAGTATGGAAAAACATTTTGTAATAGATGTTAGTTAAAGATAAAAATGTTCAGCATTAATCAAACTAATTCTTTGACGTATAATGAAATAAAATATCCTCACAAGTAAGTATACTTGCTTCTTTCTAGAGATAAATGTTTTCGATGATCCAACAACGATGTATAAAATCTAGTTTTAATGCTCAGAGGTACAAAAATACCTTTTTATTGCGTGGTAAAAGCTTCAAGAAAGTATTTTAAAACAGAAAAAGAGTATCTAATAGATAAATACATATAGACCAGAGTAAGTGCATTTTGGAGCCTTTCAAGAATAAAATCCTATATTTTAAAATATGATAAATAGTCCAAACTTCCATTGTGTTCTTGACGAATTTTTACATCATAGATAAAATAGAAATGATTTAGATTCAAATAGATGTATCCCATCTTATTTAGCATGTTTTTCAAAAGGAAATTCGGTGTTGGTTGTCATATAAAAACATTTAGCGAACCATACTAATCAAAACAAATTTCAGCTAATAAAGTTAGGAGTATTTCATTAAAATATAATAAAAGACAGAATTCAAATATAGCCCTTTAATTTCAAAAGAATCGATAAAATTTTATTAAAAAAATGTGTCTTATTTGGTACAGTAGCTGCCTCTTAATGTAACATTTTCGGGACCAAAGATAATTTATAACATTAATTGAATCGGATATAATTAACTATTGTATTATTAACCAATTATTTTAAATCATCAAGGAATAAATAAAAAAAACTTATCTCAAGGCTATCTATGATTTATTTTTAAATTAATTTAAAAAAATTCTTAATTGTTTCTTAATTTTCCTTAACAATTCACTGATATATTGTTTATGCTGTTATTATATTTTTTAAAAAAATGTTGAATGATGCTACAAGGTGATCTTCAAATTACTAAATCCTTGACTAATTTCGATGATTGTTGGACGGTTTTCTTCAATAAACTCGTCATCATTCTTTAGTCTTCATCACGAAAATAGCAGAACCTTTTTTCAAAATCCATGAAGACAAGCTTTGAAATTTTCAACTGCACCTCATAGTTGCATTTTCGGTAAAACTTTCATATTAATAATCTCAATTTTGTATTTAACATTCAAATCTATTCCTATTTAATCCCTTTTGCTTTCACAACACAAACACAAGCAAAAGTTGTTTTTAGTTTATTCAATATAATTCGAGCCAAACCTGGCTGGACAGATGCCCACTCAAACCGATTCAAGCAGCTCTGGCCCTGACAAAAAAATGTGAAACCCATCCCGTGGGAAAGATGATTCCCAGATCTATATTTTTTTAGTAAACGGAGCAATGAAAGACCGGTCAATCATCTTCTTGAAATCTGATAACGTTAAATCTGACATCAAACTGATAACATTAAATCGCATTAAACGAATTGATTGATTGAATTGGAAAATATGAGATTTTTAGCAGCTAAGGCTGTCATCCGCTAATGCTAGAGCGTCAGATTTATATATGAGTGTTATATATCAGAGGGAGTTAAATATCAAGGAGATTCAGTGAGCAAAGAAAAATTTGAAGGAAGCGCTTATGAAAAACAGTTTTTTGGGTAAAGATTTTAAGAGACTAAATTTTTTGGTGATTGAAAATGAACTTGTTCCTAGAGTTGAATACTTCATACAATGCACGAGAATGTATTCAATGTCAATTTCTCACTAAACGAATATTTTTGTGTACATTTAAATGCGTCGATTAAAGGTCAGAGGATTTCGATGATATAAAACCAAAGATAATATTAACCGCTATCACATTATGCGGCGCCCACTTTCATTAGTACTGAATGCTCCTATTTTAGAATGATGTAGTAACTTGAAAGAAAATTGTTCAAAATCGTTCTGTCATTCAAAATTTTAAACCTGTTAATATAATTGGATGATCCATACAATAATAGATAATAAATAAAGAAGTTAGATTTCCGAAATTGCGAAACATCATATCTTTATCCCAGATTCCTTCATTTTTTTATTTTTGTTAGCCTTATTAACATTTTTATTAAAAAAATTTCAGTCTAAAAAAGATATCTATTCACTTTTCCAATCTTTAACATAACAGCAGAGACTTTATGTATGAATGAATTTAATGATTGAAGTTTAGATGAATAATGGCATAATTTATATTAAGCATTAATTTCTGTGGCGGAATTGAATTGAAATAATTGAATTGGAATTCCCAAAATTAAACTTTTTACCCAAGCTCAATCCTTTAGTACTCAACCCTGATATATGAAATAGCAGAGATAATTTCAGAAAACTCGGTCAATTGGATTTAATCTAACAATTCTATCATCCAATTTTTTTAATGAAATAGAAAATATTCTTTTTTTTTATTTTGAATTTAACCATTGTTAACTATCAATTATATTAACTTTAATCTAATAATTCTATCACTCAATTTCCGAAATAAAATAGAAATTTCACGCAATTTAACCCTTTATTTTCTGAATTATGTCACCATCAATTTTTCAACTTCATTTTTGCACCAGTCGTTTAGTTTCCTTGCAGAATAATCCCAGAGAACCCAAGAAAAAAAATGTAATTAACAGAAATATCTTAATTAGATTAATTATTAATTAAATATTTTTAATTCCTAATTTTGGGTTGTATTAACTTCATGCTATTCAAGTTACATTCCCCGTGTTCTTTAGAATACCATCGGCAAAAATAGTCATATAGTAAAGATATAAGCTAGATTTAAATGGTACTTTTAAGTACCGTCAGTAAATAAAGGGTTAAAGGAGCTTTGTTTTTAATTCAATTGTTGTAAACAAAAAATTCTATTAATTTTGACCTAACAATTCTTTCACTCAATCTTTGCAATGAAATGAAAATTTGCAACAAGATTCTCCTACTTTTCTTATTTTAGATTGATTATTAATAATTAACAATTCTATTAACTTTAACTGTCTTTCACAGTCTTCGCGATAAAAGGAAAATTTGCAACAACATTCTTCTCTTTTTTTGCATTTTGAATTCAATCATTGTTAACTAACAAACCTATTAAAGTTAATCTAACAATTCAATCGCTCAATTTCCGTGGTAAACTAAAAATTTATATCAAGCCTTTTCTTTTTTTTTAATTTAAATTCAATCATTGCCAACCTAGCAATTTCTTTTGAATTCAACTATTGCAGGGATGTTTCTCAAACTTCCTAACTGCTTTGAATCGATTCTATGGCAAATAATTGCTCATAAGCATTTTGATAAAAACAATTATTCTGCGAAAACTTAAAGCTTCCCGAAATTATTTTATTTACTAAGCAAATACTGCGAGACCTTATAATTTCTTTTGGAACAAATTCAAAAATTGACAGCAAAATTTAAACTTAACATTATTCTCAAAAATAATCTCAATTTATAAAATTTCCGAATAGAGAAGAAATTCGAAAAAAAAAATTAACATCCCAATCATTACAGTCAATGAAAAGAATATCAAGGATACGCGATTTTTTTTCAATTATATTATCACATTTTTTTAAAAAGAAATAACCTTGTTTAGTAATATTCATTAATAAACGAAAATTGGTTTCGGTCATGTACCTATAAGAACTCTATTAAACACTAAAGATAAGATTTTCTTGGGGTTAAATTTCGATTCAAGCTATATCATGATTTTTTGTTTTGATCAAAACTGCAACAGATAAGGAACTTATCTAAGCAAGATTACTCGTTTTTAAAAGTGCCATAAAAATGAAAAAAATTCTATTATTAGTTTTGATTATAATTAACATAATTCTTTTCATTATCAACTTTGTAGTCGTAGAATTTTAGTCTCTTTAATTTTTATCGCAATCACTCGTGCTGTAGTTATTTTATTTTATTTTTTCATTTATTCTCCAATTTCGTCCATGTAGCTTCACATTGAAAAGATAACAAATTTGAATTAGATAAGAAATTTCTTGCCCTTTCGCGTTTAGTAAGATAAGTGTCAGAAAAACACGCTTGGTACTTTAGCACTTGATCTGGTTCATGATATGTCGATAGCATTGAGAACTGATCGCATTTCATGCTTTTCAATACTTAATTTTAACTGATTTCTGGGAATTAAACTCATTTATGGAATGGGTAAGTTATTTTAAAAGTTCCTAAAACATTCGTCAGAAATTTCAACAATAGATTTTCGAGATGAGTAAAGTAATAGTTCTTTTCGTAAGTGTTTTAAACTCTTGCAAACACCACGTAATCGTTTTTATCATTCAAATATATATCTTAAAATTCATGAAAGGAATATTCATGTTTCATTAGGAAAAAAATATAATTAATTATTTTCTGATGTCACTTCGTTTAAACTTTATACTACTAGCCATCATTTGGATATTATTTGCTCGGGTTAATAGCAACATTAGTTACTAACCATATTTTATTAATATAAGTAAAAGATGTATAAAAAGATGTATACCTCAGACGTATCTGTTTCAAAAATCTTTCATATAAGGCTGGTATACACGTGTCGCATTGTAAGAAAAAGCATCCGAATGCTTAAACATTTCAAAGAATCGTTTGCATTTTACAGAGATTCCACAAATGAAGTAAAAAATGTTTTTAATTTAATAAAAAGCTATGTTTATCATTTAATTTGTATTAATACAAATAATAAAAAGATATGCGTTGCAGATATATCTTTTTCAAAAATCATTCATATAAAAGTAAGGCTGATATATACGGGTCTCATTACATGAAAAAGCATCCGAAAACTTAAACATTTCAAAAAATCGTTTTCATTTTATACTTCTGCCGCAACTGAAGCATTAGTTACTTTTTTTATTTGATAAAAAGCATTTGATATATTTATCTATTTTTCTTTTTGTTTATTTTTGATTCTTCAAACAATTAATAACACTGTTTAATAGCTATTTTAGCATTCATAAGAATTTCCATTGTTAACATACAGTGATAATTACATTCATACTATTGTACAATGACTCTATATACTCATATATATAATTCAAGTTCTAATTTCTAAATGTTCTATGCTCTAATTTTTGCAGTATCTGCAGTATTAACATTCAATACAATCATTAATAATGTATTTTGTATCTAATTTCTTCACATAGTGAAATGGCTTTAATGTGCATTTTAAAACAATTAGCTTTCTTTTTTATTGATTATGTTCCCCATTCTAATTTAAATTATAGATCATTATTGTAAATCACATACTAAAATTCATGCAGATAACTTATTGCGGCTGTGCTTTCATTTATTACCATATACACGAATAGACGTACCGAAAAAAAGTAAATTAAACATACCGACAAATAGTCATATTAAAGTCAGGGCCGTCGAGAGACAATGCCGGGCCCGGGGAAAAACCCCAAAAAAAATTTTTAGTCAAAAAAAAAGTAAATAACAAAATATATTTTATTGTACATATTTATTTAATTTAATTTACACTTATAATCAGACCAATAAAGCTTTCCGCGCTTTTTTGTTTGCAAAACATTTTATCACATTTTCGAAATCTATTTCCCTCGCTAAAGCGCTTTCGATAGCTAAGGTACCCAAACTATTTAATCGATCTTGACACATAGGTGACCTCAATACGTTTTTTACCCTCGCCAATGTGCTGAATGAACGTTCCGCTTGAGCTACAGTAACTGGTATTGTACAAAATATTCTCAATGCAATGCAAATGTTTGGGAATACGGCATCTATTTTCAGTTCTTTCATTTTATTTAATAAATTTATAGGAAGCAACTGATTTTCACCAAATGTGGCTCGGTGAATGGTTTTCAAATGAATTATTTCATCTGAAATTTCCTTGGCGATATCGAAAGTATACTTATTGCATAAATCCTTACTAGTTTGTACTAACAAGTCATCATCAGTTTTTAAATAATTCCACAAAAACCCGAACGAACCACATATTTCTTTCAAAGCTCGATATCGCCAAGTTAAGCTTCCGATAATAAAGTCTAAAATTTTGTAAAACACCTGTGTTTTTAAGTAATTTTCACCCATTATTTCTGTATCATTATTATCGTTAATTTCATCTGCAAATCTTTTCCTAAATTTACGCCTTTTATCATGCGAATTAGTATTAAATTCAATTTTCAAATTTTCTGCAACAATTTTGCATTCCGTCAAAATATCATTCCACTTTTCTCTAATATTTTTTAAATCAAAAATCAAACTATTGATATTGCTTTCTTCAATGTCAATAGTTGCATTTACATTTTGCAAAATTTTGTTTCTGTAGTCGATTGCCATCAATATTTTAAACCATATATTCGATAAAATTAAACACTCAAAAGAGTTTAAATACTTTAGAATGCCATTTAAATCAGATCTAGTTTCTGCAGTTAAATTAAAAACTGAAATTTCTTTAACTGCTTGTCGTAATCCTCCTAAGTTATTAGCAAATGGTTTTACAGCATCTATTCTTGCTGACCAACGTGTATCAGATAAACCATGTAAGGAACAATCGATACTTTCTTTTAAAATTTTCCATCTCATAGGACTTGAACTAAAAATATTATATAATTTTTGAACGGTTCCAAAAAATGTAACTGCTTCAATACAAGCTTCTGCAGCATGAACACCGCAAAGATTAAGCGAATGGCAAGCACAAGGAGAAAATACCGCGAAACTATTTTTTTTCAAAATTAAACTTTGAGCACCTTTATAAATACCACTCATGTTTGCACCATTATCATATCCCTGGCCACGGCAATCGGTAATTGGGATTTCATAATTTTCGAGTGTAATTAAAATTAAATTAGCAATCGCTTCACCTGTTTTTTGATTACAGTCAACAAACTTTAAAAACCGTTCCTTAATTTCAAACTTTTCTTCATCATTAACTTGCATATAACGTAAAACTAAGACTGTTTGTTCAATATGAGCCGAATCGGGAGTTGCATCTACGATTATAGAGTAATATTTTGCTTTTTCCCTTTCATTAAGAATCGTTTTTGTAACCACATCTGCACAGCATTGTATAAATTCGTTTTGGCTTTCGGGTGATAAGTAATGTACTTGTAATCGTTTGTGTGATTGTTGCGATTTTTTTACTTTATCCAAATGTTTTTCCAATACCGGATCATAATGACTTATTAATTCTAAAATTCCTAAAAAGTTGCCGTTTTTGGAATCATTTAACAGTTCTCTTGTACCTCGAAACGCCAAACCTCTTTCTCCTAAAAATAACGTCACGTCCAATATTCTACGTAATATTTGTCTCCATTCTCGTTCCTGATCCTTAATAGAATTTTGAAGTAATGACATTACTGTTGTTGCTTTGGAAAATTTTTTCTCTAAATTTCGCCATTCCACATAATTAAATTTGTGGTTGTTGCTGTTTTGATGCTCTGGAATTTTTTCATATAATTTTTTCCATTTATGTTGGGTTGAATATCCAGTTTTCAAAGCTAAATTCGATGCATGGGCAATAGGTGCTTTATTTAAAAGTCTACAGGGAAAACAAAATAATGCTTGTTTACTAGGGCTCCAAACCAGCCAATCGCGAGGTACTTGTTCACCATTTTGCAAAGTTGTTTTAAGTAAATTAATAGGAAATTTATATCCACTATTGTCGTTTGGGAAAACTTTGGGGTGCTTTACTGGGCCTAAGCGTATCGCATTCTCTACTTGAATTGCGGTACAATACTCCGTTTCAATTACACCTACATCATAAGAATCAGTTAATTTGTGTTGCAAACTTAACGGAACTTCAGATTTTTCAGTAACATCGCATGACTGAAAATCTACATTTACGCCATCAGATATATTTTGTTCTTGCTGATTGTCAACTTGAAATTGTTCATTATTTACTTTGGTATTGTCATCAACATTTGGTAAATTTGCCGTAGCATTTGGATTGTTCAATACAAACCCTAAATTTTCTAGAGATTTTTGATTCTTGCTCCTCTTTTGATCTCTCAAAGCCTTTTCTTTGCGCTTTTTTGCTCCCGATTTATGTTTGTAATCCATTGTCAAAAATTGATATTCTAAAATAGAGTTAAGAAAAAATAATCTGCAATTCATTTTTATTTCAACATAAATATAGATTTTTATATAGACTAATTTTTAGACTCACAAAACTATTTTAAATCATTATAAACTACTAATAACTTTTTATCACAAAAATTTCAATTTCACACTTGTCTTGCTGACACTTCAAATACAAATGAGGAATTTTAACTGCGTTGTCAAATAAATTAAGCAGAATGGGGAATTTCATATTTAAAAACATTATTCTTTAGTTTTGCTGGAACAATGTGTACATAGCACAAATCAAACACGCTTAATTTTTACTAATTTATTCTCTTTTTCAAAAAATAGAGGAAACAGTACAACAGAGAGAACAGTTGAGCCTTTAATAAGGACTTAAAACTTTTAAAGAAAAGCGTATTATTTCCAAAATAAAAATTAAAACGCAAAAAATGGATAAAGTCTCCCTTGTTTCTCCGACAATAACAACAAACTTTGATCACGATTGTACGAGTATAAACAATAGCTGTTTAATGCATTAACTATTCGATTTTTAATAAATTTTTTTACTCATTGTATTTGGTTATAATTATATATATATATATATATATATATATATATATATATATATATATATTCACTCAGATATGAGAATAATTGTACAGTCATTACAACAAAGGTGAACAAAATCAAGTTATTTCTTAACATATAGAAAATAAAATGCATGATAAATACACAATTACAAATGGAAAAATAGAAATATCATATATATATATATATATATATATATATATATATATATACAGGGACGTAGGCAGGGGGCATGGGGGCCCCTCTTTCCTGTGTTGTCCTATGTCCTGCATATATGATTGAGCAACATACCTTTTAAAATTTTAAAACATTTCAATTACAACGCTTTTTAATTATAGTGTTTCGGGTAGAGATAAAAAATTGGGTATATTGATAACAGGAAAAAAAAAAAAGAACGAACTGTACGAAAGAAACTGTACATAAAAATGCACCAAATACAGACAAATCAATTTTTTTAAATCTAAAACAGTGACTTCTAAGTTCTTTTATACCAAAATTAATAGTATATAAAAAATTTAAAATACCTCTTGGTGTTAGTCAACTGTACAGCGAAACAGCTATAACTGAATACTTCTTAAGTAAAAAAAAAAAAACAAAAAACAAAAAAAAAAACCCAAATTTGATCGAAATTTGGCAATGAATCTTCAGTTTCATTGCCAAATTGATAAAAAAAAAAGTAATAATTAACACTTCGTTCTGTTCCTACATGTGCCTATGGGCACTGGGCAGCATGTACCTTATCAACATAATAGCTTGCATAAATATACTTAGAAATATATCTACAAAATTAAGAATCGCATAGATTTATACAATTAAAATTTCCAAAGACTTACAAAATAATAAATTTTTTTCCATGAAGTCTAAAAAGTAAAGATAGCATTTCTACGTAAAATAATGAAAAGCTAATATAAGTAAAACTTACCTTCTGTTTTTAAATTAAGAAGGAATCGAACGTAATGTCTTTGGGCGTTTCATGGCAGTATAAAGTCTAACGATTTACTCTTTGAACTGAGCAGCAATATGCAAACAGAAAATAACCAATTCCATGTAGCTTATCGTCCCATACTTTACTTATTTGCATTGCATTTGTAAAACTGCCAGTACGAGCAATGAAAAGAAAACAATTTTCCAATTCGTTAACCCAAACTATTAAGGACCCCACATGTTCTATGTCGTATCTATGTCGTTATCATCACAGTTACCCCTCTTTGTCCAAAGGTCTTCAAGGATTGCTAATATCAACATGTGATTAAAAAAACAGGTCGTTCCCCTAAAAATAGCAATGTAATAGGAACCCATTACGGTTAAAGGAAATTGAACAGCCTCTGGCCACACATTCCCAGGAAATTGAGGATTTACATGGAGGAAAGAAACCTGATCTGTGCTTTCTTTCATCTCCAAGTAATAGGTTATTGCTACTCTTTATTGCAGCGTTCCAGCGTTCCTGCTGTGCACAGAGAAATCAAGACCCCACTTTCCCACACGCATGCACGTATTTTCAAAAATTATTTTTTTATGTAATTTGAGCAAACTCAAATGTAAATTTTCGAATATTGTAAACATATAGAAATAATTGAAATTAGAGAAAAAAATTAAGTGTGTGCGTTTAATTTTTATCGTACCACAATCGCAAAAATATAAAATTTTGTCTTTTTGAAGAAACGTTAACCGGGCCCTCTCATAACTTCGGGCCCGGGGAATCTTACCCCCCCTCCCCCCCCCTCTCGTCGGGCCTGATTAAAGTCATAATTTTTTCAGATTTAAATAATGTTATTCACATGCATTATTTAGAACAAAACGCAAATAGACATACCAACATACAGTAAAATAAAATGCCGACAGAGAGTCATGTAGCGCTTATAATTATCACTTTGATTAGACCCCAAAAGTGAGCAGTCCGAAGGATCAGTACATCTAAAATGCTTTAAAAATATTTTATAAGTATACAAGGACGACATAAAAACATATTACAAGTCATTATATTACTCCATCGTGTTATTTAAAAAAGAAAAATTGATACAACAAATAGAATTGAAAAATATTCATATATATTTAATTTTTAATATTTTCTAAATATTTATCGGGATTAGTGAATTATCATAAATTTGTTATATAAACCTTAAGTATGAATAATATTCAGCAAAACATGCAGTATGATACTAGACTGCTCATCTAAGTTTCGAAAATATCGTTGACTGATGATGGTTTCTCTTCTAGATATTCATCTTCATTATCCTCATCCTGAACGGCAAATTATTCCTTTATCCTTTTAAGTTGTCTGCCAGTTTACGGTAACATTAATCAGAGCCTCTATCGTTTTTCAGAAATGTTTATTGATTTTTTGATGAATCAGGATCGTCCTCTTGATTTCTCATAATAAAAATCTCTGTATTGAACAAACTGAACATGAAAACTGAACACCAAAGAGCAATTGTTGATCATTATAATAACCGGCGGATTTTCTATGTATTTAAATACGAGAGATCTGTTCCTCTCTGTTTGGATCCATCCAACAGAATGATTGTTATATCTGCCATCACTACAAGTAGCGATTATTTTATTAAAATTCATATGTGTAGCTTGCTACAGTTTTGATTTATTTATTTTGAATTCATACAAAAAGATATATAGCTAGATAATCACTCTTATGATGAATTTAATCAAAAATGTCTTGTATATTTACAATTCTAGTAAATCAGGGTCATAAGACAGTTACTAAATTCCTGGCATTTTTGTATTATAGAGTTCATAAGCAAACACAAGCGTATAAGATCAAAAGATATTTTGGGAACATTAAAAAAGATTCAAAATGTGGAAATCTATTAAAATGTAGATCGGATTTTTTTATGATTATAATATTTTTGTTGGTGGGGGGCTACGAATACGATATAGTAAAACCTAACGAATTTTCATTAGAACTTTCAATAAAATTCATGAAAATTTATGATGAAATTGAGTAAAAAATCAGAATCCTATAAATTCTGTATAAATATTTTTTTTTAATTTTGATTCAGATGTTTTTTATAAAGTGAGTGCTGATTACTTCAAATAGCTTCAAAACACTTATGAAAAAATATGAAACTAGAAATATCAATGAAAAAATAGTACAAATTTTTGAAAAAAAAAAAAAAAAACTTTTTTATTGCTTAATTCTTTGCATTTATATGCCAGTCTTTGTCTTTGTTTTTCAAGGATTTTTCTAGTTATAAATCTATTCAAAATTTCAAAGGTTTACAATATATTTGTCATTCTTCTAATTAGCTATATTAATATTAAAAATAAGCATCATTTTTAATTAATAACAAAATTTAAAAAGCCGTAAATTTTAAATGTCACATTTTATTCTTTATTTATTTTATGAAAATTTGCTAAAAATAACAAAAAATTTCATTCGATTTTCTTAGATAAGTATTGAGCATATAAATACAAAATACCAGTTATGTCCCCAAAAAATCGGTTTGCAAAATCGCGGGTGAAATACAACTCATGCTTCTTATCATGTTTTGATAAAAGGTTATTTGCCTTGATACCGGTCAAAACATGCTCTAAAGAGTAAGATGTTCTTTATTTAGATGTAGTTTTACAATTTAACTTCCAATGATATCAATATTATATTGCCTGTGTACAAAAAGGTTTTTGAGGTTTTCATACTTGTGAATCAAGTTGCAATTAGAAATGTGATGTTATACACTTTATTTAAAGATACATGCTCGATCCTAAATTAATTTTCTTAATCATATATAGAAAAAAAGCTATCGAATAAAATATATTTTACTACGAATCGTTTTATTTGCCCTCACTGATACTACTATTTTAATAATATGATTTAAATGAAAATTAGTGTAAGTATTTTTAAACGAAATAATTATAGAGAAAAAACTCTCAAGCACTACGCATCGTTTAAATTCAAAAAAGAAATTTCATGGCTATTTTTACCAAGACTGCACAAGAATCCACATTTTAAGATAATCTTTCAATGTTTCGAAATTTTTCCAACAAAACTTGTGAGTGCTTTTACCTCAGAGTTAAAATATATATATATAAATAATAATAACAATTGAAATATTTTTTTTCAAATGGAGCATTTTGAAAGATTTTAATTGTCTTTGTATTAAATTTTAGCTATTTTATTTGAAATTTTATTTTTTGTAATTAAAAAAATTGTTATCTAGTACCATTTTGTACCCCAATCCGCTAACAATTTAATTGCAACATAAATTCAAAACAACGAATGGCAAACTGTTAGCATTTTCCAAATTTTATAATCCAATATAAGGGAAGCCTTTTTTTCCCTTTGCGATGTCTGTGGCTTAACAAATAATATCAAAGAAATTATTTTCTTTTATCATTCCTTTTTTCTAATGCAAAGTTCTTTTAACTTTGGATCAGAAAAAAGGCATAATAAATAAATAAACTGTCTTTTACAATAAGTATAGATAAAAGGATAATTGATAAAAAAAATTGACAGCTGATATCGCCCAAATTCAATTAAGAAATATTTTCAATTTTATTAAAGGTTACAACATCATGAATAGCAAGTCAAGCAGTGTCTTGTATATATCGTGCTGCCATCTATAGGCCTTCTTTGTAACTATATTTCACAATTATGACTTTGAAGCTTAATATATTATTGCTGTAAAATTCTCTGAAATGATTAAAAATTTAATTAAAACCATAAAAAATATTGCTTGCTAATAAAGCTAATTCAAATATCATTCCTCTCATATACTTTAATCTGAAGATATTTTCTGATTCAAAGCTAATTAATTATCAGAAGATAAATAAAAAAATTCCAGCATTAAATTCCAGAGTTACGAATTTAGAAAAAAGAAAAAAAAATGTAAATTTTTTTCCAACGCATAGTGAGGCAAAAACAAGAAAAAGCATAAGGATTAAAAAAATCAGGAAATAATTTAATACCACAATAATTATTAGTAGTATTTTAATTTTTCATAACCGTTAAAAAATATAAGCTAATAAAAAAAGCATTAAATAAGATTATCTTTCCTGGTCCCTATATATTAAAGAAAGAAGGAAATAAGCAACTCAATTGTGGCAATCTTATTACAATTACTTATATTAAAATGAAATTCAGTCCATTATTAAGAAAACGGTTCGATTATACTAGTTTTCAAGGACGTCTAAATATTGCTTGCTATTTTCTTGAAATCATTGAATGCATTTAATTGAGATAGATGTTTTTCTCAATTACTTGCAAATACGGTTTTTATAAACAGGTTACAAATAATTCTTTCCTTAATCAAAACCAGTATGAAAGAACTTCCTGTCATTTTAAAAGAAAACAAACATAATTAAAAATTGTTTTGTGAAAACATTTTTATTATTGTACTAAATCGAACAATTTCACCACTTTATTATTTTTTTAAATTTTTAAACTTCACATATTTACTATCGTATAACGTTACTGATGGAAAATCAAAATTTGATTTAATAATAAGCTAAAAAATGAGTTCTGAAAATATTGAAATAATGTAAAAATCATTAAAAAATATATTCATTTGTGCAAAATTTTATCTTTATCACTACAGAAAATGAGTAAAAATCCAATACAAATTTTCCTTGATTCAAATAAAAGAAGCAAGTCGGATAAAAATACTTATTGTTAAATCTCGTAAAACTATTTTTAATATCAGTTATTGAATTATTGGTAAATAATTCACTTTTGCATTGTTATTTTGGTTGTAGTATTGCTGTAATTTTTGCAATTTTCGATAAGAAGTTTTATTTTGATATACCAAGACATTTTGGTCACCCTCCAATTATGAAAGAAATTACAAATCTTAAATATAATTTTAACAGTACGAACATGTTAGATGATATTTTAATTAGGATTTCAAGTATTTCTATTGTAAAATGACTTGACTGAAAGATTTTTTTAATATTCAATATAAAATATTGAACCAAGAGCATAATTAAGAGAACCAAAGAGGAGACCAACCATAAGAGAACCAAATATTGAATATTGAACCAAGAGCATTCTATCTAATATAGAACGTCTGATTATTTAGTGATTTAGTACTTTTAATAGCACAAACCGCAATTTAAATATTTGTAAGAAATTTTAAATGCAATTGGGTTTTTCAAAGTAAAAAGAATAAATTTTAGACAAAATGAAAAATTAAAAAAAAATTAAATATTTTTTGGTAGATAATTCTTAAAAACCAGTGAGAATTAAATCTTTGATTTGTTAATCAAAGTTTAATTTCCTTAATTAATTAAGCTGTTTAATTTTAAAATAAAGTATTATTTTATTTTAAAATAAAAAAGTATTCCGAAAATTGGAGATTCTGTTAAAAATCTGATCAGAATGGGATGTTCACTTTTTTCAGTCAAGAACAAGGGTTTCAAACTTAACTTAAGACTTAAGACTCAATGACTAACAGAGAAGTTGGGTCCCGTTTTCGGCACAGTAAAAATTGGTAAAAAGAAATTTTTACTATATATATTTTTACTATATACTATATTTTAAATTTTTTTAATAACAGTATATATTTTGAATTATTTAATCTCCTTTAATCCGAGCAATTCACTTAAAAAAACATTTTGGTACATTTCGCTAGTTTTAATTGGAATTCTGGACATAGAAGATGTCCATCTGGTCTTTTTCAAGGAAATATATCCGGTTAGACAAATTAACCTTATCCCTAGGGTTGAGATGAAAACAGGAAGTAACTCGATTATAAAAAATATAAATAACCTAGTAAATTTATAAAAATTACAAATTCTATAAATCATAAAGTAATACCAAAATATCAGCACCTGCGATCATATGGGCCATCCAATTTGTTGCAGAAACTTTTCAAATCATAAACAGAAGTGTAAGTACTAAAACTGGCCGAAATGCTATCAGACAAGCTGGATATAAAAGTCGAATTGTTAGAGAGAAACCGTTCATCGGCTTGCAAATTCAGGAAAAGCAATTGAAGACAAAAAACGTTTGGTAGAAAGTTATATATAGTAATGAAAGAAAACTCAACATATTTGGCAGTGACAGCCGTCACACCGGATAAAGAAAGCCTAATAATGCTTAGAATCCAAAACATTTACGTCCTACAGTTAAACATGGCGGTGACTCCATCATGATTGGAGGGTTGCATGGCTTCATCCGAAGTAGGGAAATTTAGTTCTTATAAATGGCATTATAAATCATATGGTTTACTTGGATATATTTCTCAGCAAATCTAAAGATAAGTGTTAAAAATTTAGGTTTAGATAGAAATTCAATTTTCCAGCAGGACAATGATCCCATACAGAATGCGCATAATATCAAAATATGGTGTCTTTTTCATTGTAAACAGTAATTAAACACACTACCACAGTACCCCTACATCAATGCCGTTGAATATTCGCGATTCATACTCCAAAAAGTGGCTGAAAAACACAAAATAATAAACAAAACCCATTTAAAACAAGTGTTGCAAGAAAAATAGGGTAAAATATCTTCAGCACCACCAAAAACTGGTCGAATCAGTACCATGACGTTTAGAGGCCATTATAAAAGCCAAAAAGCATGCAAATTAATAGTGACACTTTGTTTACATGCCAGATATTGCAAAAATTTCATTGGTGTATTTGAGACGAAATTCAGCTTATTTTTTATTTAAAATACTTATGGTAACTTTTCATTTTAGAAATCTTTTGTTGATTTTTCTTTTTTTTATTTTTACTCTAAAACCATTTTTTATGGGTAAAAATAAAAACATGTTTGAGCTTCACAATAATATGTTATTTATATTAACAGTCGGATTTATCAAGTAAAAGGAAGGTGCACTCTCAATTTTTTGAGCTTCTGTATATATTAGAATTCACTATTATAGATACAGATATAAGTATATAAATAATATAGTGATAAGAAAGAAAAAAACTTATAATTTCAGATTACACAAAATTTTGAGTTAAAAACATGTCACAAAATAAAAATAAAAATTGAATAAGTAGGTAGGAACTCTATAAAATCTTAAACTCTATTTTACCGACATCATTAAACTCATTTTTTAATACCAAAATCCACTCTTATTACATTTTTCTATCCTCTAACAAGAAGCCCTAAGATTTCGCAATTTAAATCCTATCTTTTGATTAACTGGTCAAGTTATTTTCATATATCAACAAATTTTTAACTTAATCAATAATTTAACAATATATCGAATAAGTAAAATGTATATTGTAGCATTTTTTTTGTTTATATTAATTCATCTGCGCGGCATCCAAGCTTGAACTTAATATAATTTTAATACTTTAAAAGCATTCAATGCAAATACAATAAAGTCTAATTCAAAGTAAATTATTATTTATTTTGAAGTTAGTATGGAATATTATTTTTTCAACATATTCAGTGGAATAATTTTTTCCACGTAGTATTAAGGAATCGTTTCATTTAGCAAAATATAACAATAGCCATCTTTCTAAATAATGCAATAATTACAGCACATAAATAATTTTTACATCCAAAGCAGTCATCAAATAAAATAAAAGAAGTCGATCAAAACAGAATGATGAAAAGAAATCGCATTTTTAAATCACTCTCAGAATAATTCCGAGAGTGATCTTTATCTTATCTTTCTTCCAGAGACTTCTTTGAAAATTCTTTATCATTTTTTTAAGATAATAATATTTGTAGTATCAAGAAGTTCTTCATTGTTATCATAATATAAACAAAAATCATTTTGAAAATTCACACGGGTATGTTTTATATCTCCTTCTAAAAAACAGAGTTAAATTCAAGCAAACTTTTCACACTTATTAAGACGACAAGAAAGAACATTACCAACTTTCCATAGCACCAAAATTAATTTAATATTCAATCGGAAAAAAAATCGAAATTTTTTTCCTTCACTACAGTAAATTTGAGTCAAATAATTTTCTAGAAATATTTTTATACCATCTTAAAATTCAAATTTTCACCTTTCGAATAACGGCAATTTCATTTCTAAGCAATTATAGCACAAATTTTTATAAATTTTTTAAAACTTAATAAATCGTTAACTAAATGCAGACGATTTTTAATAATTACGTAGAATTTGTGACAATATTATTATCGAAGAACAAAAATATATTAGAAGAATTAATATTCGAATACATTAGTAGAATTATTAAAAAGATATTTTTTAAATGAAATGAGCAATTAATAATTTATTTAGTTTTTCCGTCAAATGTTATTCATTTCTTAATTTAATAAATATTTGAACAGATGAAACCGATTTTGAAATGAGAAAATTTTAACGATATTGTTTTGCTAGGCAATGGTGAGATATTAAATTGCTCTTTCATTTCTTGATAGTTTTGTTTTATTCTCTAAATAAATCGAACTCAGTTTTTCATTTAAAAAAGAATTTTAAGCTTTATTTATGTCAAATAAAATTGCTAAGATATTATGTATTATAATATAGTATATAAAATAAGCTTCGCATCAAATATAAGAAATTTAAAAAGTGTTTGTTTAATTGATAAATCATTAATCTTTCATTAATAAAAATTCCAATCTGAATAGCATTCAGTATATAAGTTAGTTATATGTTTAAAAGAAACCAAAATTAAATTTCAGCACAGTTCTGATAAACAGTCTGTTTTCTGATAACACAAGAGCTTAACAAGTTAAGAGTTTTTAAAATATCATACCACTATCAGCGAGTGTGTGCGCGTACATTAAAAGCTTTTGAATTCATAAATTACTGGCTCAACTTGTCAAAAGGGCACTGAATCAACAGAACTCAGGACTATTCTGATTCTTCCCAGAAAAGTAAGACTTTGAATAAATCATAAACGGAATAAATATTAAGGGCATATAAAAGTTTTTTTATGTTGATAGATAACTACTGCATTATTTTCATTTTCTCTATTTCCAAATCGATTTTAAGCTGTTCTTTTCTTATATAATTTAATTTTACCCAAGTCGACCTTTTCCGACCATTTTAATAGTAATTAATACTATTTAATACTATTAATACTATTTTGGAAACCAATTATTCTATTACTTGTGCTATAAACCCATTTTTTTGTTAGATTTTATCCAAAATTTGAACTATAGTTTGAAACAACTAGGAATTAAGCTTCAACTAATTCAATAACTTTATTGTTAAATCGAAATTGATTTATAAAATTTAAAAGAATTAAAAATGGAATCAATTAACATTGAAAATTTGTGAATACAACAGAGCTATATTCCATATTTTATGTAATGTCTGAAAGGATTAATATTTTCACTGATTCAATAAAAAAAATCAGCATGTAGTACAAAAAACTTCAAGCTAATTAATAATTTTTTATGCATTAAATTATGTTCTAGGAAAAAACAATGACTATAAAAAGTGGAAGAAATTTAAAACATTTTCAACATTACTCACTTCTGAAAGGAAACTAAATGAAAGTGCAACAAAATTTAAAAATTAATTAAAAAATTGTTTAAATAGGAACTTACTCAATAAGCTCTACTAAAAATTAAGTGTGTGTGTGTGTGAAATTAATTATAATACTTTAATTCCTCTAATATTTTCTTGGAGAGTATAACTTATACATTTTATTTATTTGCAGATTTAATCTATACTTATAATAAAGCTCAATGTGTGTGTGTGTGTGTGTGTGTGTGTGTGTGTGTGTGTGTGTGTTGGCGCTCTACCGGCCAAACCGTTGGACCTACGGCTACCAAATTTGGTACATGTATACCTTGGAGGTCGGGAATGTGCACCTCGGAGCCCTTTTTTCGAATTTTTAATTTGAATTTGAATTAATTAAAATTTAAGCGTTTTTCCACTATAACTTCCGAAAATATCATTGCACAAACAGGATTTTTATATCAATTTAAAGATAAAAAAATTAGCTTTCTAACGGTATCAGTTTTTTTAATTTATAATGTAAGCTTTAACAAATTTTTAAAGAAATATTTTAACCATGTTTTTATCACGTGATTGGATAAAATAAAAGAATGCTGGAAGTTCGAAAAAAAAACTATCATCGCAAATCAAATCTAAAGAAATACAACTTTCAGCGCCGGACTGGATAAAATAACATAAATATAAAAAGTGATATTTTCTACAAAAATAAATGCAAAGCAAAGGATTCTATGATCGTTTGCAATATCTAAATAATTAATTCAATAAATCTTCTTTACGGTAATTTGATCAAATTTAGACAGGATATGCAATGGAATCCCGACTTAATGGCATATTTCTATTATCGTTTGCAATATCTGTATCATTAATTCAATATTTTTTTCTCATTATAAAATATGATAATTTCTAAAAAAATAGATGCAAAGCTAAGGTTTCTATAAAATCTGCAAGAGTACGTCAAAGGGAAAAAATTAGGTTTTATTATCATGTTGCCATCATTTTGACAGAAGTTCAAATTATAAAAAAAATTATCATTGCAAATTAAAAGTTAAGAAAGGTAACTTTTAGCACGTGACTGGATAAAATAAAATAAATATAAAGTGTGATATTTTCTTTAAAAAATGCAAGACAAAGGATTCTATGATCCTTTGCAATATTTAAATCATTAATTGAATAAATTATCTTTATTTGTACAAGATTAAATTTATACATGATATGTATTCAAATTCCTTTCCAATGGCCTGTTTGTGAAATATTATTAATAGGCATGTATATTGTTTAATACTAATAATTTTATCTAAATGAAGTAAATAATTATATTTTATGTAGTTTGAGTCAAACAATGCATTTATGAATAATGAGTTTTAGATTTCTTCATACTTTGCTCTGTGAGCCATATTTTACAAAATATTTTTATTAATATTTTAAATAAAAGTTGCTACATCAATCAGTCTTCTAAATCAGTCATTAAAACTGACTGATTTATAAAATTAAAGAATATTATTAGGAAAACGCGTTCTTTTAGAACTTTCAGTCCATCATCTTAAAGAAAACATTAATTTCAGGCCAATCAATGCCCGGAGTTACTTCAAAGCTAATGAATATGTGATTGAATTGAAAATTTTAGAACCCATTACTCATGGCGAACCAGCTGGTCGCCAAAGGCGGCTAGTTGAAAATAAACACAACTAACGTTTCCAATCAATCCAGTTGTAGCTAAAGACGTTTCGTTAAAAAGAAAATAAGCTGAATCGTTATATTTTAATTATCAAAAGTGGAAGCAAAATCCAGAATGAGATATTCTTAGAATCAATGGAAATGATTTTAATTTTATTACAATGCTGAAATTCTTTATTATAATGAATCCGATATTTTTTGTTGCAAAAATTTTTATGGCAATTAAATTGGCATGAATGAAAAAAATAATTTCTGTAGTTTTCAGGTATTGTGAAAATAAATTTTTACTAATATAATATTTTCAGAAATTTTCTGGCATAGCATCAAAAGATAACTTAATTTTTATCTTATTATTTTATATAATTTTTTTAAAAAATCTGTTTAAAATGTACATTTCCATCTTCAGAAGGTATCTGTTCTAAATTTAGTTGTGCTAGATATAATAATAAGTTCTACAAAACTCTAATACACAAGCATAAGTACACACTTTCTTCATCTTTATTACAGAGATAACAAGTACCGAGCTCAAAACGGAAATTTGTAATCGATTTTTTGAGTCCATCAATTAAATCGATCGTTTCTATTCTGGTTCTCCCTTATTGAAGTGCCATATTTCGGAGAAAATTGGAAATTTCTTTGAAATATTTTCAGTTTAAAATGTAGATTTTAAATAAAAGCATGTGATATTCTTCTGCGAGAATAATTCAAAAGACTTTTCACCAAAGACTTCAAATATTATCTTTTGCTACTTAGTTTGTACTTTTTTTAAGTTTTCAAAATAAGAAATTGAGAATGTAATTAAAAAATAAATGTTCCTAGAATAAGAGTGACTCGTAATATCTAGAATATTAAATACTCTACTATGATATAAAATCATTATAAGATTCACAAATTAACTTTAATAATGAATTGTAAATTATATAAAAGGCTATAAATCTATATCTATACTTATAATAAAGCTTAATGTGTGTGTGTGCGTGCGTGTGTGTGTGTGTTAGCGCTCTACAGGCCAAACCGTTGGACCTACGGTTTGGTAATGTAACCAAGGTATACATGTATCAAATTTGGTACATGTATACCTTGGAGGTCGGGAATGTGCACTTCAGAGCCCTTTTTTCGAATTTTTAATTAGAATTTGAATTAATTAAAATTTAAGCGAAAATTCGACGTTTTTCCGCTATAACTTCCGAAAATATTATCGCACAAACATGATTTTTACATCAATTTAAAGATTTAAAAAAATAGCGTTCTAATGGTATCAGTGTTTTAATGTATAACTTAAGCCTCTATTTTTAACGAATTTTTAAAGAAATATTTTGACCATGTTTTTTTGAGCACGTGACTGGATAAAATAAAAGAATACAATGACGGAAGTTCAAATAAAAACAATCGACGATCATCGCAAATTAAATCTAAAGAAATGATACTTTTAGCACGTGACTGGATAAAAAAAAGAAACATAAAATGTGATATTTTCTTAAAAAATAAATGCAAAGCAAAGGATTCTATAATTGTTTGTAATATCTAAATAATTAATTCAACAAATCTTCTTTATTTACTGTGAACCTGAGTGAATTTAGATGGGATATGCATTGAAATCCCGACTTAATGGCATATTTCTATAATCGTTTGCAATATCTGTATCATTAATTCAATAATTTTTCTCCATTATAAAATGTGATAGTTTCTAAAAAATGAATGCTAAGCCAAGGTTTCTATAATCGTTTGCAACATTTAAATTATTTATTGAATAATTGTTTCCCTGTTTCGCTTTCTTTAAAAATAATATTTAATATTTTGGCAACATCACAAAAAAAAAATTTAGAACACATTACTCATGGGGAACCAGCTGGTCGCCAAAGGCGGCTAGTTATAAAATAAATCATATCACAGACTTTCCTAAACACCCGAAGGCACACGAATAACGAAACTGAATGACCGGACTACCGCTACAGCAACACAGGTAGGAAATGTGGTTGAGTCCCAAGGTCCATCCCCGTTAGGGTACAAACCTTCCTTAAGGTAACCGACTACGTTCGAAGGAAAAATTTTGAAAAATTTGATTTTTAAAAAACTATTTTTGGTTTTCAGATGTATTGTCAATTATAAACACTATAATGACAGAAACAGTTTGGTAATATCATAATAGTAAAAATAGTTTGAGAATGTAATATATTTTGAGAAATATGAAAATTTGTGGTAAATTTTGGTGAAATTTAACCGAAACGGTTAACATTCTACACAAAATTGTGATGAAGCAATCCTATTTTTCTTTGTACACAAGTTATAGAATATAATGATGAATGAAATGAACCAAAATCTAAGAAACATTTTGCGATGCAAAGAAGTTACGGGTAAAAATATACGTATATATGCATTTTTTCCATAAATTCGCAACTTAATTTTTCTAAAAGCACATATAAATGAAAAAGTATTTCACCAACAATAAAACTTTTTGTTCATTTCATTGCCTATATTATTTAAAACACACGCTGAAATTTTTATGAGAATACCTCTATTAGTTTTTTTAATATCATGTTAATGGTGGATAATTTTTATGAAAATTAAAATTGAAGTTAAAGACAATTTTCAGCTGAAAAATAAAATTTTCTGAACATTCCTCTGGATAAAAGTTTAGACCTTCCTTTTCTAAAAAAAACAAACTTTTTAGAAAGAGAAAAGTCCGAATTACAAGAAATAACACTTTTTTTAAAAAATTGCCAATGTGGTCGAATACCAGTGTAGTCGGATACCTTAAAGAAATAGGTGCCGTAATCGATGGGAAGAGCCAGACACCCAACATTTCTGCCACCAACCCACCAGGGTGGCGAGAACCAACTACCATATCTGTAACTTCCCATCCTCTTTTCGAGGTGAAATCAAAGACTATTCTTTAAAAAATGCTTTCGGTATTTATTAATATTTTTATACACGTTTTTATTAAAATTCTGGAATTCGGTAACATTTTTATTGAAACTTTGCACGTCAAAACAAAAGTCGCAAAACCCTGAGGAGCTGAAAATAACACAATCACAATAAATAAGGAAAGGAAGTTAAAAATTCTCAAAATAAATACAATGAGAAATGAAAGTACAGGAATTATTCAGAAAATAAATGTTTCACTTCGCTAAAATGCAGCGATGCAGAGGAAACGTTACGCAATTCGGTGGTGCAAGCCCACACCTCCTAATCTGTAAAGTAAAATACACTTTACTTTACGAGGTGTTGTACAAGCCCAATAAATTGCGGATTTCATTGTCGTATGCAGAAGTTTTAAGGCCCTGATTGCTTAAATTAACATCATTGTAATGCGAGAAGACATCAACTAAACTAATTTTTTTTTACCGCAGACTATGAGGTATGGTTCGTGATAAATGATATAAATCAAATTTATATCATTAGTTATTTTTAATAAATTTTAAAAATTAAATCTTATTGACTTTTTTCAACAGGAATTAATTACTTTTAAATAAAACCAAACGAATCCTACTTAAATTCAGCACAAAATTCATGATGCATTTGCAATGAAGAGCAAATTAATGAAATTCGTGAATCTCCCGGTTAAAATCGAAAAAATAATAAAATAACCTAAAAAATGTTTGAATGGATTATGTATTCTCCAGTGTTCAAAATTTATTTCAATTCAGCTCAGTTGCTTAGAAAATACGTAATACCGTAAAGGCCTTTTATATTTAACTTGGTTATTTTTCATAAATTTTTTTAATTAAATATTGTGGACTTTTTAAAATAAGAATAAATTACTTTTAAATAAAACTAAACGAATCGTATTTAAATTCTACACAAAATCCATGACACATTTACGGGCAAAGGCGAGCTCTCAAAATTCTGGAAATTTCCTGATTATATACGAAAGGTAATTAGATCACCTAGAACTATCTTTAAATGGATTATATATCAAGTATACAAAATTAATTTAAATTCGGCTTAGTTGCTTAAAAGATGTAGAAAATGCATAATACCTCAATGACTTTTATATTAAAATTATCTTCTTTTTCTAAATTTTAAAAATTTAATCATTTGACTTTAAAAAACTTATTGACTTTTTTAAATTGGAATTAATTACTTTTAAATAAAACCAAAGGAATCGTATTTAAATTCAGCACAAAATCCATGATGCATTTTCAATCAAACACTAACTCTCAAAATTCAGGAAATGTCCCGATTAAATATGAAAATATAATTAGATTACTTTGAAACATCATTGAATGGATTATGTATCAAGAGGACAAAATTTATTTAAAATTATTCTCAGTTTCTTAGAAGAAGATGTATAAAAGGCGTAGTACCGCAATGTCTTTTTTCATTCAGCTATTTTCAATAAATTTTAAAAATTAAATCTTATTGACTTTTTTAATAGGAACTAATTACTTTTAAATAAAAACTAACAAATCATATTTAAATTCAGTACAAAAGTACATGATTCATTTTCAAACAAAGACGAACTGTTGAAATTCTGGAATGTCCCGATTAAATACGAAATACCAATTGAATCACCTAGAAACATTTTTGAATGGATAGTGTATCAACTGTACAAAATTTATTTAAATTCGTTTCAGCTCTTAGAAGCAGATATAGAAAATACGTAATACCGTAATAACTTTTTAGATTCAGCTTAGCTATTTTTTTTTTAAATTTAAAAATTAAATCTTTTAATTTTTCAAAAAATTTTATTGTCTTTTTTTAATTGGAATTAATTACTTTAAATAAAACCAAAGGAATCGTATTTAAATTCAGAGCAAAATTCATGATACATTTTCAAACAAATACGACCTCTCAAAATTAGGGAAATGTCCCAGATAAATACGAAAAGCTCATTAGTTCAGTTAGAAATATTTATGAATCTTCAGTGAAAATTTTTTACTCAGAAAAAAAAAATGTTATCATTAATATTAATTTCTCCCAGTTTTTTAAAAAACGGAACTATTCATAAAAAGCTAAAGTCTGAAATTATAAACTTGTATTAAAAAGATCTTAATTTTATATCTTAAGTCAATTAAATTTGAAAAAATATCGTTATTGGAAATTAAAATGATAAATCATAGTCAAATTTATCTTTAGAATAAATCAGCCCTCACTAGAATCGAGAAGGACAAAAAGCATTTGAACAGCCTTCTTGCAGCTATTTATAGATAGATACCTCGTTTATGCCCTTCATTCAGAAAAAGTAAGCTTTAGCGCAGCTCCGAAACTTTATAAATAAGTATTATGAAACTATTTAATTTAATTGTTTTGTTTTCTGTGCTATTATATAAAACTTTGAATGGTTATCTAAAGCGATTAATCGTTTCGAATTAACGAAGAGAACCCCTATTTTCAGTTCTTTGCTTTATATTATCCTATTGTTAATTGATTAAAAACTTAAACCGAGTGGGAAAGGTCTTTCCAAAACTTTCTCGGATAATCTCTTATAAAAGTGTTGTTTTCATTTTTCTGCGTATAAAAACTGTGGATTTTGGAAGAAGCAGAAAAGATAAAAATTAAAATCATGGTGGCAAATCTTTATTTTCAGACTTCTTCCTTTAAAAAAGGTGTTTTGTACTTGCTATTATATAAAATATATATAAGAAAACTGAATAAGTATTTATACGTAAGTAAGCTGAGTGCAGTTTTAGTTAGTTATTCGGTCATAACATATTATCGTGTTTGCATACAATAGGAAATATAGAGCACTACCTCTTGATGGAGAGAACTCAAAATTTGATACAAATCTACAATTCAGAATCTATAACTATGTACTAAATTTTATCTACTTATTTCCTTAATTTTTTTTATAATTATGAGATTCATTTGTATTCAGTTAGATAAATTTTCTGTCTATAAATTTCGTCCAAAATTTGATAAAAATTTATAAATTTGATAGGTAGCAAATTTTATTAATATAGTTCAAATTGTTACTTGCAGCGTTTGTTCACAAGAAGAGAGAGACATAATTACAAAGATGTATTATTCGGAATTAGAGAAATCTAAAATGTGGAGATTCATCAAAATTTTGAAGTGGATATTTTCGACAAATAATAATCCACATTTTGGACCAGTCTAAATAATTTATTTAAATCTGTTTTTAATTTAAATTAATAAAAAATTAATAACAATCTATTAAAACTGAAATGCATCAGTTAAAAAAAGTTATTATTTTTTAATTCAGTAACAATTAGTTTTTTCAAAATTAATTAATTTTACCGAAGGGATTAACACCGAAAGAAATAAAGCCTACCAAAAGGAATAAAAGACATTATACAATAGACCACAGTGGCCTCACAAACTACCTAGCACGAATCATTATCGCTTTTAAATTCAAAAAAATATCCTGGCAAATTGCAATATCATATTTCGGTGAATTGAGAAAGAATGAAATGAATTTCACAATAACGGAGAATTTATTCATACGTGACCATTTCACTTGACGATTGAAATCTGCAATAAATTTATACCAACTTCCACTACATCATATTTCGTAACAACATGCAATTGTTATTAGAAAGGTCTTTGCATTGCACACAGATGCAATAAATCTTTTTTACGTCGTTTCAGCTTCTCAATATTTAAATTCTGGTTGAATCAGATAACTAATTTTATTTCCACTTTTTCTGCTTTCTTTTGACTATGCTATGATTATACTTCTAAAAAATAATTCCAAGAATTATTTCGTAGTTGTTTGATCCAGCATATCTTTATGCTTCACTACTTTATTTCAGCATTCCTGAATTTCGTTTTATTTATTTTTTGCAGTTCTTTTCCCCAATGTCTCTTCTATACTTATAATAAAGCTCAATGTGTGTGTGTGTGTGTGCGCGCGCGCGCGTATGTGTTGGCGCTCTACAGGCCAGACCGTTGGACGTACAGCTACCGAATTTGGTACATGTATACCTTGGAGGTCCGGAATGCCCTTTTTCCGGAGCCCTTTTTTCGAATTTTTAATTAGAATTTGAATTAATTAAAATTTAAGCGAAATTTCGACGTTTTTCCTCTAAAACTTCCGAAAATATGATCGCATAAACATTATTTTTACATCAATTTAAAGATTAAAATATTAGCCTTCTAATGGTATCAGTGTTTTAATGTATAACTTAAGCTTCTATTTTTAACGAATTTTTAAAGAAATATTTTAACCATGTTTTTTTAACACGTGACGGGATAAAATAAAAGAATGCCGGAAGTTCAAATAAAAAAAATTATCATCCAAAATAAATCTACAGAAATGCAACTTTCAGCACGTGACTGGATAAAATAAAAGAAATATAAAATGTGATATTTTCTTTAAAAAATAAATGCAAAGCAAAGGTTTCTACAATCTTTTGCAATATCTATATCATTAACTCAATAAACATTCTTTGTTTACGGTAAACCTGATTGAATTTAGACAGGATATGCATTGAAATCCCGACTTAATGGCATATTTATGTAATCGTTTGCAATATCTGTATCATTAATTCAATACTTTTTTTCCCTTTCTCGCTTTCTTTAAAAAACATATTTAATATTTTGGAATTTTTTTTTTAATATTTTGGAAGCATAACCGATGGTTAAAACTGACTGATTATAAAATTAAAGAATATTACTAGGTAAAGGTGTACTTTTAGAACTTTCCGCCCATCATCTTAAAGAAAATATTAATTTCATGTCAATCAATGCCCGGAATTACTTCAAGGCTAATAAATATGTGATTTAATTGAACATTTTAGACCACTTTACTCATGGCGAAACAGCTGGTCGCCAAAGGCGGCTAGTACATATTAAAATAACTAGCGTTCCTAAATATAGTCCAAAATTTTTGGTGACTTTATTATGGCAATTTTTATTACGGCCGCCCAACTAGGGTGTGCAGCAAATGCTATGCACCGGATTCCCAAGAATGAGGGAACTTCAAGATAATCAAGAGCTAAAATAATGTTCTGAACAATAATAGTGGGATGGAAAGATAGGAGGAAGATATTAAACTGGAACAATCGAAGAGTTTTTTAATTTTTGAAGACTAGATATATTACAGTGTAATGCAAGTGTGAAACATATTATACACATAAAATAAGTAGATTTGCTAACATTAACCTATTAGATTAAACATAATTATAATATTCTAATAATTCATACTAAAAATATTTAATATTATTAGATCTGATCATGTTCATGCCAAGAAAATATAACAACATGGTTCTCAAAAAAAATCAGCAGAAAAGGAAGAAAAAAAAAAGCTAAATTTCAAGAAGTTGCAAATAGTTCAAAACTTTTATGGCTTATTTTCTATTCTACGAAGTAATTCTGTACACGAAATTGTCGTGATATCAAAAATTACAGTTCTAGCTTCAAATGTAGATGAAAGTTCTGCATAAACTACGCAGTCTCACAATGAAATTTAAAAATCATTGAAGAACCATTTTATCCAAATATGATCGAATCAGAAAATAATGACAATAACGAGTATGATCAAGGGAATATAATGATTTAGGTTTATGGCTAAGTATCATAATTGTTTGAAATGCTTTGTCTTAAAACCGGACCTTTACAATGAAAGGAATTTTTGTTAAGAATGCTGAATGTAGATCGTTTTCTTTTATGTACTTATTTAGAAAATGGTAAAACCCATCTCTGCAGCTGTTTAATCTATCTATCTAATACTATAATACGAGGAATGGTTGTCAAGTCGAAAATCGCCCCAGAATTAATAAACTCCGGTAAACTTGGGCGTCTGGGGTTTTTGGCCACGAGGAATCGATTGGCGCTGGTTTTGAAGCGCTACGGTCGAGCAGTTCGGAGTTACAGATAGGATATTTTCAAACTTTATTAGTTCGCCATAATGGCTACTTAAATTTTCAAGTGGTAACGTGCTGCCATCTATAGCCTATATGGCGAACTAATAAAGTTTTATGTTTATGCTGTTATAGGTTTATAATATGTTTCTTATGTATGTATATATGTTTGGTTTTTCTAAATAAATTTGTCAAAAATATTGAACTTCAACACACTTCAATCTTTACCTTTACTTTACCTTTGTATAGAATAGTTCCCTTTCCAAACTCTAATTTTGTTTAGAATAGTTTACAATGGTGCACTTTAACCGGTTTTCTTTTCATCAATGGTTTCACAAATTTTCTTATGGCATATATTGTTTTGATAAATCCCAATTAAAAATTTAAATCTTCGAGTTAGCTTTGATACCTGTTTTCTCCGAGCGGAGCTCGGTCCCCCGCTGGTTTATTTAGAAACATAGGACTTGGTATTTTGCATTTACGGTATGCTATTTTAACAAATGAAGAAGAGTAGTAGTCATATAATGCCGTTGTTATACTGCACGGTATACATTAAATGTTTTTAAAATCTGATCTTCACAGGTGCATGGATCATCTCTTATAACTAATGATCTAAAAAAAATTATTTTAATGTGTCTTGTACAGAACTGTCGTTGAGAAGAAAACACGATCCTAAAACATCGTTAGCTTTCGCCTCTTCTAGTCGTTCACTCGCAATCTAGCTAGTTTCTGTTTCTCTAAATAATAATTCTTCATTAACCTTGTCTTTGATTATTCTAAAGAAAAAAAAACGCATTCAATAAAGCGTGTATCTCTTTTGCCTGGAAAACTGAGATTTGATAATTCCCCAAAAATTAGGAATTTTCATTTCCGAAATATCTTAAGTAACGCTGGGAAACAATACTTATTTTTCCTTTTACAAGAAATTCGATATTTTCTATATACTAGTTTTCATTTATATTTGAAAATAGAGAGTGTTTAGCTTTCCGTTTAAGTTCTGTTTTGTTGAATTAAGCCCGGAAACAGAAGTTTTTTTCTAATTTAATTCCCGACTCAAAAATGCATTTTATTAATGTAGTATATTCTTTATTCTGCTAGAACATATTTCCTGTAGCCAATAAAACACTTTTCTTTCTTTTTTTATGAGGCAAGCTATTTAATGCTGAAGGATTTTTGTTCTGAGAGAGCTCCGTTTTTGTTTCTGACTCATCGCAAGAAGAGATTCGATTATTTAGATCATCTGAAATATATCACGTAGCTGCAATTTCAGACGTGTACTCATTCTTATGGTTTTTATGGAGACATAATTCATACAATTTATGCATCCTTACTA
>JAPMOQ010038114.1:114274-152581 GCA_026543055.1 Argiope trifasciata | reverse complement strand
AACTCTACTAATAATAGAGATTTTCTTTTTTCATATTTTAGTTTGAATTAATTATTGGTTTGAATAGGTTTAGTTTAGTTTGAATTGATTTAGTTTAGTTTTTTTCTGTTTGAATTGGTTTAGTTTGAATTAATTATTAATTAAAAATTAATTATTGGTTGTTTTTCGCGAGAATTTAGGAAAGACCTATTGCAAGGAAAAAATACAGTTTTAAAATTTCAATATATATATATATATATATATACGTATGCTGAATTATACAAATTTAAAAGTCAGGAGGATCTTTTTTTTAAATTTGACAGTCCTTTTAAAAAAAAATTTCTAATTTCTATTATATCATTTGTCTGAAACCCAATTCGCTTTCATTGTTTCATTAATATTTAATTGCCTAATTTTCTTCCATTGTTGAAAATTAAGGGAAAAAGGTTCTATTTCTTTGCCTGTAGAGTTTACAAAATGAATAAAGAAGTGAAGTTACAATATCGTGAAATCTAGAAGATGGATAAAGAGCATAATTATGTTTTTAATAACCCTATGATGTCATAGAGCTGGTATGACCTTCCGTTTGAACACTATGATGTAACGCAAAAAACGGTCATATACACAACAGTTATACATACAATAAAGGGGTATTCAAATGAAAAGATACGAACCGACACTGTGGGTATAGATGAAGACTTTATTCAACGGATATACAGTAGCCTGAGCACAACGATACCATTGATTAACGAGCCGAAAGTCCCCTTGTTCCCAAATTCCTGGGGCCGTGACGAGATCCAGCGTCCTTGAGTTCACCTTCCGAATTGAAGTGTTTTCCTTTCAGGTGTTTTTTCAGGGGATCGAACACCTAAAAATCTAGCTGCTTTCACTTGTATTTGGCTAGATCCGCGTGTATGACACTCGAACGTGTGGAGACGCATTATCATGGATCAGAACCCCATCCACAGTGAGTAGCCCCGAACTTTTGTTGTTGATGAGCCTGCGTAGTCTTCGGAGTGTCTCGCAGTACACATCGGAATCAATAATTTCTCAGTATACTTTGTATTCAACAAGTTGCGGACCTTGGATGGCACTCTTAATAAGAGTCTCTACTCTTTCCTATGCGTTCGGTTGCCTGTACATGCTCCGATCCAAGCCAGAGTTTCCAATCCCTTGATGTCTCGCTACATTCTTCCATAGCGGCATAGGCAAATATATTAATGGTGACGCTGTTACGACGTTTCGTACCCTTTTCATTTAAACACCCCTTGTAAACAGATGTTACTCAGTTAAAATAGCATGGTTTAATACCTAGCAATTTGTCAGTATCACAAATATGAGTTTATATTGAAATAATTATTTAAACAATTTAACTAAATTAAATACAACTAGCATCTCTGGCAGACAAATCACGCATCGAGATTTGTTCCAAATAATCTCTCTTTTTGAAATGATTTGGGATTTTTATGCACCCGTTTCCATTAATAAATTGAAATGGCACCTTTACTTTTCAGTGATCATTATCGAATATTGTTCTCTCTGAAACGAATTTTGTAATTTTAGGTAATTTGCAACGAATGCTTTTTATATTATGTATAACTATTCGTCTATTTTTAAGGGGAACATTTTGATATTGTATTATTATGATAGTTTTTTTCGCTCTTACAAAGGGGGAACACCTCAAAAAATGAGGAAGAAAAGCTTCCGATATCATGATTGTTTCTCGCAATTCCAGTGGGCACAGTAAGATATGGTAGCCGGTCGATAAGGCTATTTCTCATCAATAGCGAGACGTACTTCCCTAAGGAAGGGTTGCATGGTGCCCGGTGATGGCCCTTAGGACTCAATCACAGTTCCCGCTAGTGTTGCTATTGCGTTGGTTTGGTCATTCGGCTTTATCCACGTGGTAACAAGCGGTCGGAGTTGTCAGTCCTCTTCTTACTTTGATTTCAATAATGAGTTGTTTAAGATTTTAGGTAGTTTTTATGGCTTGAGTCCTAAACATTATTTGTTTGCAAGCTTAAAATATTTTCAGTAAAGGAAAGAACAAAGATATTATTATTTTACTGAAATTATTTTAACTATTGTTGCTTTATTACTAACATATATCATGGATTGATTTATTTTACAGAAAACTTTGTCGGCAAATGGATGGAAATCAACATATTTCAGCAATCAAATCGGTACAGGCGAAAGACGGAAGAATGCATTTCGAAAACGACAAACCACCCCCTTATGAGAGCTTACCTCCCTCGTATACAGAAGCAATCTGTTTGAACCGAGATGTAAATTTATATTTTACTGTACAAAATTAAAATCATTTTTCTGGAAGTTGTTGTGTGTTGTTCTTTACAAAAGGAAATTCTTCTAAAGCGGTGTTCTAAAGGACAACTATTGATAGCAATGAAAGACCACGCCTATGACCAAGAACACCACATGACCTCAACGGGAGAATGGCAAATGGTTGTCTCATTGAGACAATCATTTGCCAATATCCCATTGCGGTCACGTGATTTTCCTGAAGTAGGCGTGGCCTTCCACTGGCCTCATGTGAACTCGGCTTAATCGTAGTATCACATCTTATTAAAAAAGGGAAAGACCGTTAAAGATATAGATATATTTCCAATTTACAAAAATGGAAGTACAGAATTTATTCTTTACTTCATATTTCGAAACGGAATTGGGACAGTAAAATAAAAAATTTATATTTTTAGAATCGATAAATATGAAATTGAAAAAAATTTCAAAATATACATTTTTACAAGGCCTTCTGATTCTGTCAGCCATATTGAAATATTCTCGATATATTTATATTGTGTATCAAGCTATGAAACTGATTATTCTAAACGATTTAACAGGTGAATTCAGAACGTCAAGAATACTTTTCAGACGACAAGAAAATTGAAATTATTAATTGACATATTGTAAGATTTAGATTTCTTACAACATGACTATTTCCAAAACACTAAATTTTTGCTTTAAAAAATGTAATGTTTTTCCCCCCTTTTCCTATTTAATTTTAAGTAAATTAAAACAAATTGCTTTTTAGCACAAAACAAGGTTATCTCTAAAGATTGAAAATAAATATTTCATTTAATCAAATTTTGATCTCTATTTTGCATTCAATGAAATGGTCACACAAAGAATTTTCTTTTAAAAATGCTGCACCTATTGCAATTTGATTAATGACATATTATCCACTTTTTTGTTGAAAAATAGTTTTATTTTAATATTAAAATTAAAAATTCCAGTCTCGAAATATCTAATATATTAAAATAAAATCGAAACAAGGGCAAGATTATTGACAGAAAATTTTCCAATTTGTTAGAAAAAACAAGTATAAATAAATCAATTCACTTCCTAATTAGATTAACAACGAAAATTTTTATTTTACTTTTTAATCAATAATTATCAAAAAAAATATTAATTGTCAAAAACTTGTTGATTTTCGCAAGAACTGAATTTGCAATCTTTACCTTCAAGTGAAAAATACTGAAATCTTTTCATTTTGAGGATTGAGTACTGCCCGTTGAGTTCAATTTTCATTACAAACTACTAAAACTCTATTTAAAGTATTGAAAATGAATTAAATTTAATCAATGAATAATTAGTTGAAAAAAAATACATTAACATCAAATGTCATTCACTATAGGTTTTTAAAATACGTATTTGATCTTGAATAGATGAATAAAAAGTATTTTTTAAATTGTTGAAAATTTGAACAAGATATATAAATAAATAAACATAGGGAGAGTGTGAACTAATAGTAGGAATTGAAAAAACCCTTGTTGCATCGACAATATTTGTAGAACTCCAGGAAATGAAGTGGAGTTTAAATTAAATATATCCTTTTCAAAATACTTACTAATAGACTTAAGAATATTTCGGATACAAAAAAATCCAATGCATACTTTTATTACACAGAAAATCACTTATTAAAATGTGAAGAAAAACTATAATACTATTTTGGTAGTTAAAAAAAACTCTAAAGCAAGTAGTCAAATAGGCATCCAATAAGAGCCCTTCTGCGATTATGCTTTAATATCTATTAAATAGCTATTCATTTTACAACGCCCATGATTTCCTTATTAAATCTGTCTATAGAGTTTTTCAAAAATGTGATTTTAAGTGTGGCTGCAGTTCAAAACTTTTCAGAAAATTTCATTCAATACCAGTGGCTTTGGAAATAACATTATTGAATATGAACGTTTTTGTGGATAGTCCCATATTAAATTGTTTCCACTTTAGATATATTTGGAATTACATCCTTTAGAGTTACATTAAAAAAATCAATGATGGATAATCCATGAATACAACAGATTTGATAAACCATATAATTCTGGTAGTACACATACACATTGTACAATATTTTATGATATAAAAAAATATTTGCAGTGATGTATAATATTGTTACGGAATGCTTCAGTTCCACAGCTAAATCCGTAAATTCACCAGATTCAGTTGCAGTGTGTGTCTGGCGTGAAAACAATCAGAAGATCACAATAAGGAACAACGACACTCATGCACAGATGAAGAATGCAAACATGACAACTATATACAGCCGAGACAAACACAGGACAGCAAACGGCAGCGCACTACAACAAACTGCAGGCCACAAATAATAATCGTTAGTAACTGACTCACTACTACTCGACTGGCTACTCCACTCACAACAAGATGCTGCTTCTACAACAAACGCTAGGAGTCACCAAGCAGATCAGTTCAACAATCGCTTGAGCTCCAAAAAACGCTGGACTATTCCGCCGTTGTTTCGTTATCCTCTCGACGACTCGTTTCACGACTCCAACTGACTATAGCCCTTAATTGATATATTTCTACTAAACACCCACCTTGCGAAGCAAGACTATCTCCAAAGTCCTGGTGAAGTGACTTCCTTACGTAGAGAATGCCATGAACTTGCTGAAGAAATGAGCAGAGATCGGAACCAGGCGAAGTATCGGAGACTGGGAGAGAAAAGTTCTCAGTGCCAATCGGGACCTTTCAATACTAGAGGGTGCAGGGAGAAAAGTTTCTGCTTACCTTTTAGTTTTCCAGACGGAAGTTGAGGGTATTTGGATTGACTATTGTTTCTTTAGGACCAATCGGGAAGAACAGGAACGAAGGTGGGCTGGAGCAATCAATTCAAGCTATCAGGGCTTTAAATGAGGATGAGTTTTCTTGTTTCTTTGTCCTTGGTTTGGTTTAGGTTTTTGACTGTATTCAGTATTCCGGGAAATTCTTTAAGCAGGGCTTTGATTTCTCGACCTTTATCGTTTCCTTGAATTCTGCTACTTCTGGGGCGGGGTCTTACTGTTTTTAAGCTGGTTGCCTTAGTTTCTGGGCTAGTCTGTCTGATTCATCTGATTCTTGCTTTCTTCCAATTTTTTTATGTTCGTTTGTTGACATCAGCAAAGGATTTTCTCAGAGTTTGGTAAGGTCTCATTGTGGGATAATTCTTGCACTCCCTACACGAGGCCAGGTGCCCAGTTTCATTGCAGTTGATGTATGTCGGCTCCGGAATTTTTTCTTTAATTTAACATTGCTGCTTTGGATGGACTCCGCTACACTCTACGCAGCTCGGATTCTATTTGAAATTCCGCAAGCTATGAAAGAATCCTGCACAGTTAAAACACATGGAGGTTTTGGTGGGTTTTCTGTACGTTTCTATTATAACTCTGATGTAGAATAGGGACCTGATATTGTAAATACTGCTACATTTCACTGTTTTCTTCATTTTGGCTAAGTAGGTTGGATGCAGGGTTTTATTTCTGAAATTCTTGAGCTGCGAGATTCTCATAATGTTGTCATTTAATTCCACCAGCTCTTTCTTAATTTCTTTTTTATCTTGGTTTACTAGGAGGCCTTTGATGGCTATTTTAATGATTCCTTTTCTTTTTTCTTCGCTTGTGGAAGTGATTTTGATAAGACTATTTACTATCTTAATTTCAGTGCCTGAGAATTTTCTGTCGATGCCCTGCAGCGTCAAACTGTAATATTTAAGTGTATGAATGGTACTTACTTATTGACTGTGATTTCTTTATTATCTTCATTATCGAGGATTAGGAATTATTTCTTGGTTATCCGTTGAGTTTTCCCTCTTGAAGGTAAATCTTTCCTCTACAACTTCTGCTCTATTTCTATGTGAGTGCTTTCATCTGAAGTGAATTTGGCAGAATTTAGCTCGGCAGGGGCTTAGGTATTTAATTTCTTCATCTAGAGTTTCAAATTGGGTACTTATTTCTTTAACCTTATTGAGATCATCAAAGTATTGCCTGGTGGTTTCTTGCATGTCGGCTCTCCTTTGCTACAGGGTCTTTTCAAAGGATTCAAGTGTCTCTTGTAGTACTTGGTTCTATCTCTGTTTATCTGTAGATGTTTGCTGATATTTACGCTGTTGTTGGGATGCATGGCGCATTGTGGGAGGATGCAGGGACCTATTTTTTTCAATTTGGCAGTTTCGGCATTCCGGAAACGTTGGCATTTATTTATGTTCTTTTCTGCCCTCTGTATTTCATGCGAATCTTGTTCTTCTCGTTTGATATCAATCCACGTTTCGGCCCGTTGTAGATACTCGAGTTTCAGTATTCTTCCCTTGACATGAATAATGGTAGAACCATGACAACCCATAGATAAGACACTTGAGCATTTGCTCTCGCTCTGACGGTCTCCCTTCATGGCTAGAGACAGAAGAGAATGAATGAACTGACTATAGCTTGAGATTGCTGGTCTTTTATAGTTCCTGGAAGGCGGGCCAAGAAGATTCTGGGCCAATCAGATGTACGTCAGTTCCTATAGGTTGGATCAATAAAATTCCACTAAGTTTCCAGTAATATCTATTTTGTCGCCAAGTTTGTCATCAAACTCTGAGATCACTGACGCGCCCTATCTGCACCCAACATGGCTCACCGTAAAAAGGTCTTTCTTACGGTGAAACAATTTTTGCTGGGAAGTAATTACAGGTTTGAAACAATACCATATAATATTGTACAATATTGTGCTACATGCTGTGCTATCTGGAAATTAAATGCGATGAAACGGATGTTCCCTTTTTTGAAAATTCTTACAGTAACCAACCCTGACAAAAGAAATCACCAATTTTGAAAATGAACTTTTATAATGAGATATTTTCTACCAAATTTCCATTTCAACAAATTTAATGCTGTAATTTTCACATGACTGAGCGAAGATGGTAGCATTTTCCGACAATACTCTTTATATTTACTTTTGGACACTAAATAAAGCAACCTCTTATCAATTACACCGCCTATGATTTAAAAAAAATATTAACAACAATTTAAAAATAATCAGGAATATAGAAATAATCTGCAATTGAAAGTTTGGGTGATTAACTATGTTTCTGCAGATGCATCTAGAAGTATTACTCAGTCAATCAGTTCCAAAATTTCAAACATTTTTATAAGAGAAATATTTGAAGCCATTATCTGGTGTTTTATTTAATTTTAAAGAATCTTGAGCGGTGGCTAAATTTTACAACTACAAATAATAATCTTCTGACTGTTATTTGACAGTCAGAAGACTGTCAAATAACAGTCATAATCATTAAATTCCATAATCATTCTTCTTTTTCATCATCAAAATACTTTTGAATATCATTATCAATGCTTGTAATTAATTTAAAAGTTTTTGCTAAATAATTATGTGTAATTAATTTGTTAAATAATTTATGTAATCTTGAAAAATGTTGATAGTTATAATTTAATATCAAATTCTGATTGCATTTTATTAATACTTTCTGTAACTGAAGACTTAAAAATCTTTTTAACCATTCAGAGTTTTAAAATTCATATATTTTTTAAGGCTCTTAATTTTAAAACATTCATATCAAGTGGCATTTCGCATTATTCAAATCAAATGCAACTTCGAATGATCCAAATCAAAACAATTCAAAGTAACTTAAAGTTATTCGGAAATGTAACGAGTCGAAGTTCTATGAATAACAAAACCTAGAGAATATATTGAAATTCTATATTTCCATAAATTCAACTATTCCAACTACTCACACATACACTATATAGTCTGCTTAAATACATTTAAAAAATAAAAGAAACGAAGAAAAAAGTGTGGTTTTACAAATATTATTAAATATGCAATAAAGATAATTAGTTTTAAAAGCAGAGTTCTATACGGTGCGCCATAGAAACTTACTTATTTGAAAAGTCAATAAAGACAAAAGTATTTCAGTTATTGTTTTAATTCTTTTTTTATTTTAGAATAAAATATCCCATTTTTTTCATACAGTTTTGAAAATGACATCAGTCAAATGGCGACCCCCATTGCGCATACACTGATTAAGTCGGTTTTTGAAGTTGGTGTCCACTCTTTGCAGTATATCAATCGGTATGTTGGCAATGGCGTCGCGAATGCTGTTCTTGAGATGACTAGCGTCTCAATTTCAACGTGATCCCTACGGGATGGGCGAGTCCATTATAAGCTGTACTTTTCATAGGTAGGGACGTGGAATCCAGAGGGGCCAGGGATAACGTTGTCTTTTAAATGTTGAGTTGTATCTCAACACTTTTCCCGGCGTGTTTGTATTGTGCATGGGTACGTTTCCCGAAGGAGGTGCCGACATATTAGCTTAAAACATATATATCAGTAACCTTTCGTCTTATTTAATGGATATATTTTATACAAATACCATTTAATCATATTATAAAATCATTATTTAACATAAATTCTGTTTTATATTTTATAAGCTTTCCGACAAGCAAGCTGACGAATGTTTCCAATTTTGCATCATCTTCAAAAACGGTGATTTACTGATTTGGAATTTTTTTTAAAAAAGTAATATGATAACATATTCATTTACAGAAAAACTTCTGAAAAATATGGAATCATATTATTCATTATCATCTAATATGCACTGTTTCTGCAAAAAATAAAAAGGATGTATCTCTTGGAACTTTATATGATTGTATGAATATAATATCCTTATATTTATGGAAAAAAATTATTTTGCTAATGGTTATATTTGCCTTCACACTTCAAGACGATCATACGTCTATTTTTTATTATTCCTAAACCTAACACTTCTATTTGTTTCAATATGTTACCATGAACTGAAAAAAAAATGTGGAAGAATTTTGTAGAAGTATATTCTAGAATGTTATTAGATTCTAGAATGTTATTAGATTCTAGAATGTTATATAATTTCTGAGAAGATATACTATAGTTTAAATATATAATTTTTTCTTATAGCTTTCTTTATTTTTTTGATTCTGAAGTTGTAATTATAGTAGCCATGGTTTTCATTTGCAATATTTTTTTATATTATACATTATCTTGTTTTAATAAAGTTTACACATTCTGCTTAGTATTTTATGCATAGTTTGTACATTTATTATGTGTCTTTATTCATTGCAAAACCTTCTTGAATAATGTCAATTCCTTTCATTAAAATGTTACACTATAAATATGAGCAAAATATATCTATTTAATAGACATAAATAATAAAAATTTATTTAGCATTTTAATTTAGTTACATGTTAAACAATTTGCTATTTTTATTATTTGATTTCTGAAAGTCGTGTAGTAAAATATTCTTCATCCAAGGTGTCTTATATTATGCAGTGTCAATGTTTGTTGGACTAACTCGGTCAAATATTCATTTATGAATTTTTTTCATTCTTATGACTTATGAGGATTACATATATAATTCTGTAAATAAGTAGCCAATTGCGTTTTTTTAATCATTAATCATTTACCAAAGAAATTTTTAACAGGCATTCAGCTAAGTGTAGATTGTGAGTATACCAATCTGAAAATATTCTTTGCCATTGTAACATTCTTATATATTATGTGAATAAATATTTTTCCTATAGCTGTAACTGAGCATGCACAATGGTTCCTATGTTTACTGATAATATTGTAATTGTCTATGCTTAGACATTTTAGTATTTTGGTTCCTTTAATGATTTCAAAGCAAACCTAATGAAAACCATTATATTATTTTCTTAACTGACTCACAAAAATGAGCTTGTAAGTAAATATTTAAAACATTTAAATCAAATTACTTCCATTCAATTTACTTTGTACCTTGACTTTTCAAACTTGCTATAACTTTATTTCTAGAGTGTCCACCCAACTTTTAACATTTATATTTTAAAAAACGATAAAGTAAATATTATAAATTTACAGAATTGTAATATTTATAAAAAAAGAAAATTATTTTTAAATTTTAAATTTTAGTTCAATGGAATGCTGGCTTTGAAGATGTTCTTGTAGTTGGGAAATTTTGCAAAAGTTTTCATTGCAGAGTCCACAAGTTTGACTTGCTTGCGCTGTTGTAACCTTTTCAGGATGCAATCTTTTCATATGTCTCTTATAATTTCCCCTTGTGCTGAATGAAATATTGCAGATTTCACAAACAAGCTTGGGCTCATCACACTCTATAAATGGTCGTTTTTTCCCTATATTTTGTTTCGTAGTCATTTTCACTTGCACACTGAAATCGTTGTTCCAACAGAAATGAAGAAGATTGTGTTTTAGAATTTCTTTTAAAAAAAAAAGATAAAACGGAATAATTGAAAGGGACTCCTGATTGGCCCTTTTCTCCATTGATGATCATCTGCTAGCTATATACCACTAAAAGACTCGGCATTCATGGAATAGAATATCATTCCTCCCCCAATCTTTATTGATACTGTGATAACTAAATCGATTAGTTATAAGAGAAGACATTAGTTCATTGCTGTACAGGAGGTCCATCTGGGCAGCAGTAATTGGCTTTTAATGAGAGCAAAAGAGAGGGACCGAGCGTACCTTTTTTTTGTGTGTGTGTGAAAAATGTCCCATTTTTGTCCGATAATTAGTTTAATGACAAACCTTCTTTAAAAACTAGTAGATGATTAGTATTTTGTAGCTCATGTTCAACTAATCGGTGTTTTTCCTTATCACTTAATAACTAGTTATTCAGACATACAGGGGGTGATGAATAGTTTGATTGTTAAAGAGGAAGGAAAGGATAAAAACCTTTTCAGCGGAAGTAATAAATCGAAAACGTTATCATCTAATTATTTTGTGCCTTCAGCGCAAAACTGATAGCGGCAAAATGGTTATCTTTCTCACTTTTAAATATTTTGGCTTGATACAATTGGAAATAAAATTCAAATATTTTAAGAACAAAAATAAGTGTTTGCAACAGTATCATAAATGAAGAAATTTAATCAAAAACCAAATAATTTTATTTTTCTTATGGTCGTAAATTTATCGGGTTCTCAGAATTGGACTTAAATCTTTTCAGAGCTTCAAAAATTAATATTAAAAAATTTGTCATGTTCATTTTTAATAATAATGAGATGCATCAAAAATATTTTTTTTTATTTGTATGTATGTAGGGAAGGAAGAAAACAAAATTTTTGATTGGAAATTCGAGAGTAAATTCAAAAAACGCTTCGGACTCCCCCCCCCGTTTTATGTATATGTAAGTTTAAAATACATAAAAACAAACAAAAATGAAGTTGAATAATAAGTATACGTAAAATATGTAAAAAATTATTGCACTTGTATTAACACATTACTAGGATAAAAACAGTCTTAATTTTTTTCCCACTTCATACATAACTTGATTCCATTCATAGAATAATCAAATATTTTTTTAAGTGGACTAATATTTTTATATACTACTACTAAGATTGGATTAGTTTTTTAAAATGAAATTTGTTTTCCCTCTATATATAATGGAAAACATCACTAACAAACACATTTAACATTGAATTTTTTTTTTATTATACCTATTGAACTGTGGAATGAATATTTTTATTTTTAAAAAGTATATTCCTCCTTATGTATAATAAGTTACGTTACTATTCAGAAATCCCAATCGTTTTCATTATTTCTTCATGTAGTTAATCGCATGATTTTTGCCCATTATTGAATGTCGAAAGAAATATTCTACTTAATATCAGCAATTTCAGGAAACAAATAAAAAAAAGTGAATTTACAGTACTTCAAATTTAGAAAATAGAATGAAAGGGTTATTTACATTATTAAGTTTATAATTACAATACACAGAGTAAGTAAGAATGTTTAATTATATTAATTTCATAATTTTAATGTTAAGTTATTTGATACTCATTGATTTAAACATATATCTAAACAATTTATCCGAAAACAAATACAACCAATATTCTTGTTGAACAAACTGGTCGCCTGATGTGACAAATATGAATATATATATATATATTATGAAATGCTTAATAAAATAATGGAACAGACAATAAAAAATATTATAATATGCTTTATTATTGCATAGTATTCCCTCATCATTTGTTAATCCATTTTTTTTGTTTATGTTTGATTACATGTTTCCATAATAAATATATATTGCTTTTTTACTGCATTGAATTTTATTACATATTAAACATTTTACACCATTTGTGAGCTATGTCTGTTAAGTAGATTACATCTCAAAAAGCAATTTGCTTCTGTAGGCCCTTCTAAATTTAGCTTTCAGTTTTCTTTGCGATTCAAGTGAACTTGCTAAAGTCATTATTTTTATCATGATTTCATATATTATTTGATAAATATAAACATGAAAATTTCATTAAAACTTTAGTAATGTGTTAAGTTTTATTATCATTTTAATAAGAGAAAGATTAAGATTTAGGTGAGAAAATTTTTGACAGATCATATAAAACCTATTCTCATGATAAGGAATATATACATTATTCCTTTTTTGTTTGTTTGTTTGCGATTCTCATAATGAAACCAACCAAAATTTTTCAAATTAATAAGTATTGCAATTATTTACAAAAGTAAGATGGCACATTTACTTCATTCCCAAACGCTGCAAATATGATTTTATGTCACCGAAAGAAATTTTCACTGGCACATTTATTAACATTTTACAATTGCATAACACTGATAATTGATGTATTTTATTATTCATCACTCTAAAACCTACCTTGTTATGATATTAATGTATTATTTAGTCAAAAAAATTGTGTAATACAGTGCTAAGTATTATTTATTTTCTTTAATTTTTATTTCATATGTTGATACATTTGTTTAAATTATACCATCAAACCAATAAGAATTTGATATTTCAATTTTTCCTAGTGTTATTGCTTCATTCAACATTAACTTATTATTTAATTATAGAATTTTCAGGATATTATATTCATATTCTTAAGCATGAAAAATAATAACTGCTGCCTGATTTAACAGGTAAAATAATTCTTTCTGAACTATAATTTATTTGCTCCAAGTTTTATTTTTCTTGTATGAGTTTTTAAACCTTAATTTTGCCACATTTTAAAAAATTAGTGTAATTAAACTGTAAGGTGACCATAAAATAAATTTTCCCCATTTTTAGACATCTGCAATTAAATAGAATGAAACTAAATTTCATTAATCTGCTTTAAAGGGGGGAAAAGTTTACAAATGGAAACATAATTGATAATAGAAATAGAACATTAAAATTTCAAAGCTGATGTGGAACATTTTTAGTATGGCTTTCCTTCCTTTATACCATTTTTGTACTAGCATTTTTTTTTTTTTTTATTTCTTGACATTTAATTCACAGTTGTCATCCAAAAAGGAAATTTACTTTACCTTTCTATATTTCAATTGATTATCGACAATGTAATAAAGCATTATTGATTGACTCGCATTATGCAGAATAGTTTAATATCACTTCTGTTTCAATTATTAACTGGAAAATAAAGTGGTTTCATTTTTTAAAAACAGATTTATTCTTTAACTATATTCAGAATGTCAATAACAGGCTGTTGTATTATGAATATTCTGAACAACTTTTTAACAAAAAGACCATAATATTAATCTTTTGAAATATACTGAGAAAGCTGCAAATATAAACATGAAATTCTTCATGACATGATTCCTTATCAACTAGAAAAATAAATCTTAATTTAAAGAAAAACATTATTAAAAAAACTTATATATCCTCCAATACATTCGTAGAAGTTACATCTTAATACATTTATGTACCTGAATATAAATTTGTACTTATCATAAGAAAATTTAAATGGTTCAATGTTAAAAAATATTATAAAATACAATTCTTTGCAACTTTAAATTATGAACAAGTGTTATTCAAATGTTATTTTCAAATAATACTAATTAAATTAATAAAACACTTTATCAAATGCAAATATTTAAGCATAATTACAATTGTGTAATAAATTACATATGATTAATTTGTTACAAATAAAAAATTACCAATAAAACATGAATTGAAATATAGTTTTATTTCATGTAGTAAAAAGGTTCATCATATTTTTATAATTCATTAACAAGATTTGTCCATTAAGTAATAAAACTCTGTTTTATTTGTTAGGAGAATAACTTGTAGTCACAAAAATTTTTGAAATTTACAATATAATATAGCAAAGTAAATAATTAAACATTAATAAAATCAGAATCCATATAAGAAAATTATTTACTGAATAAATGCTTGACTTGATTTACAATGAATATTACAATATATGCCTACTTACCATATCTATTATAACACTATGATTAGAGTAGGAAATAAACTTTGAGATGAAGTTATTTTTACAGTTAATATTTAATAAAACTATGTTTCTAAATTTATATACAAGTTTCTTTAATTTACTTTTTAAATAATAAAGATGGCCTAGTCATAAAATTTTGGTTATAAGTCTTCTACTCATAAATCAGGTTATTTAAATTCAATAAGTTATTTCATTCCTTAATTTATCTTTACAACAATTTAACATATATTTACTTAAAACTACAAAACACAAGAATAATATAATGTAAAAAAAAAATCAACATGAAAGAGATGGATAATGATTTGTTTTATTTACATATTAGGACACTTAAATATCAATACTACATTACTTTATCATTCATTTTGTATTTAATACAATTATGTATGATCCGGTCACGAAATGCAACACAAGAAAAAATTTGAATGCTGCAAAACAACAATTCCAAATATAAGAAATAGTTATCTTTTAAAGACATTCAAAGAGGGGTAAACTAAATCCATATTCACATGCTAAAAAAACAACGTTTTCCTTCGTGCTCAGCGAATAACGATTCATCTGAACCGGGAAAAGCGTTGAGCTACAACTCAACATTTAAAAGACAACGTTATCCCTGCTGCCCCTCTCGATTCAACGTCCCTACCTGTGAAAAGTAAGGTTTGTGATGGATTCGCCCATCCCATAGGGATAAACGTTGAAATTAAGACGCTAGTCTTGAGATGAGCTATTGTCCATGGTCGATCGACATAAACCAGGGATTTCAAAGTGAGCCTCGTCACCGAAAAAAACGACCGCGTCTTCAGGCAGATTGTCAAGCAATATTTCACATGCATTGTGATGGGGCAACAAAATTCACGTTCAGTTAATTCTTGCACAACAATCAGTTTATAGGGATGAAATTGAAGGTCTTGATGGAGAATTCGTTGAAGAGTGATGTCAGAAATTCCCAGAACAACCACGTGTTTGCGAGCCGAACGCCGGGGAGAACGCAGAACTGACTGCCTCACTCTTTAGACATTTCTTGGAGTTCTGGTGGTCCGTTGATGTTCATTTCTGAATTTAGCGACACTCCCGAAATGAGTTAACCCACGACAGAATCGAATTACTGCACGGAGCGGGTTTGTGAGGATGAATTTCAAAGCGAGCGCGGAAGGCACGTTGCGTAGCAACAAGTGAGCGGCCGTTAAAAAAGCAGCTCTCAGCAGCGAAGGCCCGCTGTTTTTTAGATCAGAGCATGACGGCAACTGACTAGAGAGAGAAACAAATTTGGGGACTTCCCCCCACCAGTAGCACTTCCAATCACCCCTCTACCCACCCAACTCACCACTCGGGATTTTTTTCTTTCTAATAAGTTTCTTTGGCGCACCTTGCATTAATGTCACATATCTAGCATGTTAATATAACTTTCTCTCTTAGAAACATATTGACTATTTAAATACATATTATCATTATAATATTTATGATTTTCACTAACATTAAAATCCTTTTTATGCACTAAGTAAGTATTTCAAAATTTATAAATTTAAATGTTTATTATAGTTAATGCTACTTTTTAAAATACTTAAAAGATGGAACTATACAAGAAAAATCAGTATATAAATTTGATGCATAGCAACAAAAGTTATATATTTCAGGCATGGGATTATTTATTGTCATTAACATAGGAATCATATATTCTACTCACTATTAATCAATATGTCGAATTTCACATAAATTAAAATGAAAATATTTATGGATTTAATAATTAATTTAATCATATAAACTTCATGACATTATAATCATTAAAAGCTGTAAAGATATTTGTCTACAAATTACTCTTAACAGTAAATAAAATATTTTTCAGAAAAAAAATTATTCATATGTACAAAAAAGCCCTTAATCCAATTATTTTCTGTTTTTTAATGCAACACAGAGAACCATAAAGTATTTTTCGTGGACAACAAAATTTTACTAGATGTACTTTTATATTTCCATTTAATTAATATTCAGTTATTATAGTTTTCAAACAGCACAAAGTGTAAATAAGGATACAATTACCTTATTTTCATAGATTTATTATTGTTATTGGACATTCTACTTTGACGAGCAAATTTTAATTTGTAACACACTGTATATAATACCGAATTTTTAACTGGCGGAAATTGTAAAGGTTCCGAAAAAGTCAAAGAATTGTATATAGCTTTTTTTTTTTTCATGATAACAATATTTGTGTCAAATTACAACTATTTTGTATTTACACATTTTTTAATTAAGATAAAAATGCAATATAACTTATCTCTTTCATCTTTATAAATACATTTTTTTTTTCTCCCTCTATGTTGTAAAGAATATTTTATTCAAAAATCTAATCTATAACATCTTTAAATAATATTTTTTTTTCATTAATATAAGTTAAACATAGCATTTTTTTTTTCAATGCTATAAGTCAACATAAAATTTTTGAGAATATATTTCCAACTTTATCTTAATTTCAATGCTATATCTTTTGTTTTAAAAACTATTTCCAATCTCTAACTTATTTACATACCTATTTATATGATAATCATGCAAAGTTAATGGGGTTTTTTTCAATGAAATAGCATTTATTTAGAAAATTTAACTCCAATTATTTTGCTTAAGCTTTTATATTTTAATACTTCTAGAGTTTACAGTTCCTTATTTTGACTGGCAATCCCTGCATTCTTTTCTTATATTCCCTGGAACTTTACTTTTAATGTCATTATGTATTAAAATGTAGCAAAAAAAAAAAAAAGCCACAGTCAAAAGTTAGCTAGGAATAGGAAAAGACTAATGAGTGACATTTCATTTCTAGTTTCTTTCATACTTTATCTATCATAGCAAAAATAATACAAGAAGAGATAAAAAATACTGTTTAAATTTAAATCCCCCTGCCCAAAATATACTTTAGGTTCTCCCCCCCCCCCCCACACACACACAATTTTGTAAATGGTTAATAGATTTTCAAATCATAGGTTGTATAAAGGTAATCATTATTATTCTTAAAATATGATCAGAAAGGTCATTTCATACTCAGAATTATTTGTACACATATATTTATTTAACGATGAAGTTTCATCAACAGGATATTGTTTTTAGAAGTCATACGAGAAGCAATGTCAGCTGATATTAAATAAATATCTAACTCTAATATTCATTATCACTTTTCTGAAGAATTATATAATAGTTAATGAATGTAAAATCAACCAATATTTTGCTATGATTCATTAATATATTCCAAAACGAGCCTTGAATTAAATGATGCGTTAACATGGCAGAATTAATGATATGAATATGCTATCTTTTTATTAAATGCTTGCTTTTACTCTAATTAGAGACATCAATAAGCATTTCTTTCATCACCAAGCAGAGAATGTTAATACATCGCTGAAGCTGTCCCTATATTGTTGATAAAAAGAGTCTAACAGATTCAAATTTCAACAAAAAGCAAATTCCTTATGTTAGAATGTTGACATAGCACAAAAGCAATGTAATCTACAAAATATTTTAAATTATCAAAAAAAAATAAATGTTTTAATTTGAATATTTATCATTTTCAATTTATATTTAAAACTGATTTTTAAATAAAAATTTTCTTTTCAGCTACAATAAATATTTTTAAAGGACTTTTGTTTTAGCTTTATCTATATTTGATAAAATCATTTAAGCATTATATCATTATCAAATAATAATAGGATTTGTAAAATTTTCTTTCAATTAAGGAGTGATACAACATGTAATATGGATATATAAAAATAAATATTTTGCTCGGCAAATAAAAAGTTTAAAAAATTAATATGATCATTTCGGTAAAATCCTATTTTAGCCCACCTCTGGCGACTTTTTCAAAATCTCGCCAATTTTTCAAAATCTCACCTAATTGGAAGTATTTGAATTGAAACTGATTACAATTATCATAAATTATGGAGGAAGGAAGGGAAAAAAAAGAATTCCAAAAGGAAAACAAATTTTTTATATTCACTTTGGCTTTCCACACTAAAGTTAATCTACTTTACTTGCTATTTAAATTCTTCTCCTTCCTCCAAAGAGAAATTGTTAATTTTGAGTTTATATGTTTCTTTTCGCAATTCATGAAAAGTTTAACCTTTATAATTCTAATTTACATAAAGTGATAAAAGCATGCAACTTAAAAGGTAAAATTTATAAATAAAAAAAATCTGAAATTATATTAATATCATTTTTTATTGATAGATTTACAATTTTTGTGTATATCATAAAGTATTTATTGTATTTTTATACATCATTCATCTTCCAACATCAAGAAATATTGCATTGCAACATATATTTTATTATTAATGATTATATTTTCATTAATTAAAAAATTAAGATCATTAATGTTATTCTTATCAAATTCAATGGGCAAATTATTCAGTTATAAAAAAAAAATTCTGATAAATGTTAAAAGTTTGTTTATGTATACAAAAGGAAAATTGGTAAAATCCTATTTTAGCCCATCTCTGGCAACTTTTTCAAAATCTCGCCAAATCGAAAGTATTTGAATTAAAAGCTTAAGAAAAAAGAATTCTTACCTTTCGCCAAAAAATTCTTATTATTCACCAAAGGTGGGCTAAAATAAGATCACCCCGGAAAATTTGTACAAAAAAATTATAAATTTTTAAAACAAAAGAAAATTAAATAACCTAAAAACAATATAAATAATTATTAATGACATTACTAATTTACAGCTATACATAATCTAATTTTAAAATTCAATTCACTTAATATAATAATTGATCATAAATTTTAACTTCAAATTTATTACATTTTTTTCCTTTCTTACTTAGGAAATAAAAAAATAAAAAACTACTAAGATAATAAATATGTATTCTCCTAGTCAGAATTTAATGGTAAAATAGTGCATAATTTTCTTGACTTTAATTAAATAACATCTAATCATAAAAGACTTCTCATGAATTAGATTTAGTTCATTTCATCAGAAGTTTGGTATAATAATGAACGTTTAAATTAGTTAAGATAATGCAATAAATATAAAATAGAATAAAATGACTCACAATGGCAGATTTAACTGTTTATTACAGCAAAAAAAAAAAAAAAAAAAAAATCCTGTTTATTCCTTTATAACATAATACTTATAATTGATACTTGTGTCTTAAAATATTCCATTTCAATTTTTTAATTAATTCAGAAAAAAAGGCTAGTCATCTAAATATTCAATATGTTTTTATATTTTAATATTCATTAAAAACTTAATAGTGTTTTATCAAAACGTGCACCTGATAACTGAATGTTGTGTAGGATTCATAATCATAAAATAATCCAAATTTGATTTTTTCCATTTATTATTTTTGATAGCTCAATTACTTACTTCACATATGCTATCGCAGCTCTGACAAAAATAAACAAGAAATCCAAATTTCCAATTCCAGTAGTAAATGATTTATTCCAGTACTGCTATACAGATATTTTGACATACAGGTGCTATAGGCAACTCACAATAATTGAGTGCACAACAACTATTAATACTCAGAAATGCAATCTCAGGTGCTTGTTACAAGAAATAAAACAGATCTTACTTCAAAATTAAAAGAATAAATGTCTTTTAAGCATTTCCAGTAAGTTGAGGTGGATCTTTCTTTGCCAATCCAGAAAGAAGTTTCTTCAGTTCTCCAATAGCTCGGCCAGGATTCAAACTTTTCGGGCAAGTCTTGGTGCAATTCATGATGGTATGACATCGGTACACTGAGAAAGGATCTCGTAGCTTATCAAGTCTTTCATCAGTTGCTTCATCTCGAGAATCGATCACCCATCGGTAAGCCTGCATTAGAACTGCTGGTCCCAAATATCTGTCACCATTCCACCAATAGCTAGGACATGATGTTGAACAACAAGCGCATAAAATGCATTCATACAGCCCATCCAGTTTCTTCCTATCTTCCACACTTTGTAAATTTTGCTTTTGTCCATCAGGTGCGCCGTCTTTCTTCTGAAGCCATGGTTGAATTGATTTATATTGCTGATAGAAATTATTCATGTCAGGTACCAGATCTTTAACAACATACATGTGAGGGAGAGGGTATATTTTGACTGGTTTCTTAAGGTCAGTATCTATTTTACAGATGCACGCCAGAGTATTAACACCTCCGATATTCATGGCACATGAACCACAAATACCTTCCCGACAAGATCTACGGAAAGTAAGGGTAGGATCCAATTCATTTTTAATTTTAATTAAAGCATCAAGGACCATAGGTCCACAATTATCTAAATCAACTTCATAATTTTGCATACGTGGTTTTTCGGTGGGGTTATCAGGATCCCATCTGTAAATCGAAAATGTTTTAACTCTTGATTCAACAGCAGCGGCAGTCTGAGCAGCTCTTACTTGCAAAGAAATGCCAAACTTTCCAAACTTCATCAATTCCCGAAAAAAATTATTTGCATTGACCATCGCCATGACTTCCGTTACGTAATGTTGACAAAATAAGAGCTTAGAGCTTCAAGAATAAGCGCTACTGTAGCGCTATTTCGGACAGAAAATAGAAACTCAATCATTAGCAATGCCAGATGTCGTGCACCAACTAAAAAAATATGTTCATCTGAACAGGTTATCACTACCTACATGTGTTTTCAAGAGACTCATAACTTTTTAAAATTCAATATTCCTGGATAAAAATATTTTGTTTTCCTTTCTTTTAAATATTTTAGGGCTTAGAATAGCGTCACAGCTCATGTACGCATCAGGCCAATTACAACTCAACTCAGCATGGAATTGTTTAGTTTGATAATTCAAAAACTTCATCTTAAATTTTGATTATATTAATAAATTGCTTTCAAAATTTGAAGTAAATATTTTGCAGACGTTGTGAAAATCACGTTCAACTATCCGGAGTTTAACCATGCCACTTCGCTAAATAAGCGAAAACGCACCAAAATTATACCTAAGTAATTGTAATCAAGCCTAAAATTCCGGCCACCACGAACTCCGGAAAACATGCTGCAAAACCGCTATTGGGGATTTTTGAAGAATTCATCAAATGGCAGGGTTAAACTTTAATTGTGCTAAACTATATTAGTACGATCAAAGCGAAATTTACATAAGCATTAGAAAGATAATGCTTATACTTTCGAGGTCCATATGTTAAGCTTTGTTTTTAATGAAAATTGCTATTGAGTAGCATAAAATAATTCATTAATGTTTAAGTACATTCTGGTGTCTATAGTTTTACACTAATATTTCAGCTGAGTTTATAATGACATACAATATACTTTCTGAATAAATGTCAATATATTCAGATTAACGGATGGGTATGAGAAAAAAATTACCTTCGTTGTTAATTTTATTTTATCACGGAAACTTATTGCATACGTATTATTTTCTTGTTTACTAACTATAGCAGATTCTTAGTAACTTGTCAAAAAAAGGGCTTGCTTTTTTTTATTGTTGCTGTTAACTTATGATGGATTTTCTTGACATCTATATGGTTAGGACTGAATTTAATTTCGGCTCCAGCAAAGAATGTTCTATGTTAGGAAATGCTAACTTCTTTCACCAACCATTGCATTTTTATCTATTGATCACTGATACTGTTTAACTTTATAAACATTATAGTTTCATTCACTTTCTTTTGCTTATTCAAACTAGGCTGATATTTAGATTTAATTATCTTTATATATTTAACGTTTGTCTTAAATTTGTTTGAATTTGCTTTTATTTTAAATTTCTTTCAGAACAATTAACCACTAGCAATTGTTATGTATTTCTTTTTTATAATTAGTATCATCTGACTTTTTTGTTACCAAGATAATTAATTAAATACTGAGTTCAAAATAGGTAGACAGGAATTAAAGATAGGTATTTTGAAAATATATAATCGTTTTGTATATTTTAATGTAGTAATGTTATAAGAAGCAATAGGAGACAAGATTAGCTGTTTGATTCTTTGTTATGAAGTACATGCAAATATATATACAAAAAAAATTATTCATATGTTAGTATTTTTAATAATATATTTATTTTATAATTTAAAATTAACTGAATAAACTGAGCTTCATTATAATAATTGTTCCACAGAAGATAATACTGTCGAACAGTTAAAATCTTTTCAAACTATAATTCAGGATTGCCGTGCCACCAGGAAAGCAAAGCATGTAAAAGTCATCTAAAAAACTTTCAAAATGCAGTGACATTTGAATATTTTGATAAAAACAGGAAATTTCTTAAATATTTTTCTCCCCTTTTCATTTCTAAAGATGGCAAGAATTGAAGATTGTAACCATAACTTCCCAAAATGAAGCAATGCGATCCCCCCCCCCTTTTTTTCTGTATAGATAATTCCAGTTTCTATTTGCAAGACAGTTGTTCTTTTGCCATGAGATTTCTGAACTACTGGTAATGAACATATATAAGACTTCCACAACTATGCAAAAAAGTGGAATCATTTCTCTAGCATTCTCTTCCTGAGTCCTTAATTTTATTTGACTCACAATTAAGAATCATAATCTGTACTTATAATAAAGCTCAATGTGTTTGTGTGTGTGTGTGTTGGCACTCTACAAGCCAGACCGTTGGACCTACAGCTCCCAAATTTGGTACATGTATACCTTGGATGTTGGAAATGTGCACCTCGGAGACCTTTTTTTGAATTTTTAATTAGAATTTGAATTAATTAAAATTTAAGCGAAATTTCGACGTTTTTCCGCTATAACTTCCGAAATTATTATCGGACAAACATGATTTTAACATCAATTTAAAGATTTTAAAAAATTAGCTTTCTAATGGTATCGGTGTTTTAATGTATTACTCAAGCTTCTATTTTAACCATGTTTTTTAGCACGTGACTGGATAAAATAAAATAAAACAATGCGGAAGTTCAAATGAAAAAACAAAAACTGTCATCGAAATCAAATCTAAAGAAATACAACTTTCAGCATGTGACTGCATAAAATAACATAAATATAAAATGTGATATCTTCTAAAAAAATAAATGTAAGGCAAAAGATTCTAAGAAATCGTTTGTAATATTTATATCATTAATTCCATAAATTATCTTTATTTGCAGTAAACCTGATTGAATTTAGGCAGGATATGCATTGAAATCCCGACTTAATGGCATATTTCTATAATTGTATGTAATATTTGTATCATTAATTCAATAATTTTTTCTCTTTCTTTAAAAAACATATTTAACATTTTGGCAGTATCACTGAAAAAAACATTTTTAATATTTTGGAAGCATAATTGATAAATTATTAGAGCATTAAACTCAAAAAGTTTTTCCGAATAAAGTTACCAACTCTTTAACTACTAATAACTGAATCTTTTAACTTAAACTATTTCTTAAATTTTGGCTAATGAATATGGGATTTAATTGGAAATTTTAGAACGCATTACTCATGGCGAACCAGCTGGTCGCCAAAGGCGGCTAGTAGATAATATATCACTTCTTAATATATAAATCCTGTCTTGCTAAATTCTAGATAATAAATAAAAATAAATCAAGGGTTTTTTCTATATGTAAATTAAAAACCTTATTTAAAATATGCTATTATTTTAAAAAATGTTAAATTGTTACTTCCTTCCCTTGCTTTTTCAATTCTATTATAACTAGCCTATGAATGCTATTTGCACATTTTCTCCTATCTTGAATGTATGTAATGGAAAAAAGAAAAATTGCTGCTTTTTTTTCCCCTTTTAGATTTGAGTAGCAACCTTGTAAACTTAACACTAACCCTTAACACTGAAAACTTAACAGTTTTATTAGACGTAAACATTATAGATAATTAATAATACAGAAGGAAAATATACTAATGCTCAGTAAAATATTTCAGAGCCATTTTTATTTAATGTAATGAGCAAACATTAAATTATAAAGAATATATAAAAAATTATGTTCTAAAAATATGGTATTTACTTTTTAAAAAAATATTTTGAATTAAAATAAAATGTGGCCAGAAATTGTACAACATTCACATATATGTGGAAAAAAATTTATCTGTAAAGTACTGATAGGGGAAATTCAAGATGAAGGGTGACAAGATACCAGAAATGTGCTCATCATTCCATGTTTGTCCATCTTTTTTTTTTTTATCTTGAAAGGTTAAATAAAGGTATTTTCTGTAATTTTTGCATGAGAATGGCAGGAATTTCAAGTTTCACCCATCATACTATCATTCTTCAGTTTCATTGTTTCAGCAGAAAGAAAATGCTAGCTTTACTGTTGTTGCAATTCAATTTTCCAAAGTTAAACCAGTGAAGTTAGATTTAAAAATAAAAATGAAGTTTTTTCAAAATTTATATCTGTTATTTCTCTGGTTGTCAGAAATTGAGATAAAAAATTTTTTTTAAACCACTGCTGAGAAAGCTTATCCTCTTCCACTTCTTCCAAAAAATTGGGAAGAAATAAATTTTTTGCTTATAAAATACATTATAATTATGCTTTTTCTAAATATATCTGTAATTATTCTATGCATTATTTACATTAAAATTTTTATCTGGTATAGTTTTTTTTTGTAATATTTTTTGCATAAAAATTCCAGTAAAATATGAATTGTTACTATATTTTTTTGTCATTTATGTGCTGTGAATAAAGATTGAATTAAACTTTAAAACCTTAAATGTAAAAAAAAGAAAGAAAAATGAATACTATTTAGTTAATACTTGAACTACCATACTATTTTTCAATATTACAATATTATTTTACATTTTATTTTAATAGTATTGCTCTTAAAAGTCTAAACGAATTACCCATTTCCTGTATTTTTTTATGCATTCCATTTTGGAAAAGGAAAATTGTATGAGAAATTAAAATCGAATCTTCAGTAAACATAAAGTTTTGAACACCGTTTTTAAAATCAAGAATTTCCACTATTTCAAATGTATGTGGGGGGAAAACCCTTTATATTATGACTTAATCATCAGGTATTACGGTGTAAAACTATCCCTCAATTTCATCTTTCTCTGATGAAGTCTTTATACTTACATTTTAATGATTTCTTTTCATATAGCTTAAATAAGATAATAACACAGTTTTTATAATTAGAGTGAGAAATTTCAAATTTTGCTTTAGTATTGCTATTCAAATTACATTATCTCAAACTAAAACAGTTAAGATTTTTATTTTTCCCTTTTGCTCTTTTACTTTCAATTTCAACAAAAAAGGATTGTCTCCTTAATGAATAAATATTTTCTTAAAATTTTCTTGATAACTAAGAATGTAAATAGCATTCATTATTGAGTGTCCAGTAATGAATACCAGTAGAACGTCTCCTGACGAATGTCTGTGTTTATGGCGGGCATGATAGAAAAAGGTTTCCATAGGGAAGGTCAATTTCTAATAGGAGGAATCAAAACAATTTATAAGTTATTTTTTTTCCCTTGGTGTGTTTAAAGGAATGAAAAAAAAGCTATTGATCATCCATCAGTTTCTGTAGTATCATAATTGCTTTTTTGTAATAAATGTATAAAATCAACTTCATAATCACTGAGATGCATTTTTGAGTATGAAAAGATTTGCTCTCAGTGATAAATAATAGAAATTGAACTTATACATTTAAAAAGAAAGAATTAATTTAAAATTAAAAATGCCAATTTTATATTGCTGTATGAAAATATTGAGATAAGCTAATACGGTTTTATTACTTTTTTGAAATCTGTTGAGCATATGAAATTGCGGAAAATTAACTTTATTAAATATTTACTGAAAAATAATATCCACACTATAATGATATGGCGAAGATTTACAGATTAAATATTCAGGAGTATTTATACATTATTATTGATATTTTCATGATTCTGAGAACTCAAATAATTTTGAACACGGATTTTTTTTTTTTTTTTTTTTTTTTTTTTAACTTTCCGAAATTTAACATAATAATATCTAAGATCGTCAATTCGGAGATAAACATAGCAATCTAAAAGCTTTGAATGAACTTCTACCTACTGAGCTACCGTCACGAGAAACCCTGGTAACCCTAAAAGTAGGGATCAGTCGGCTTGAAAACGAGATATTCTATGACAATTTGGGGGTGAAGGAAAAAGCTGTATTTCATTTGGAGCTAAAAGAACCTGTTAGGAACAGGATATCTGCATTAATACAAGCGAAATGAATTTCTCGCCTTATGAAAAGAGTTTAGTTACCCAAATGTTGGCTGTTTTAATGCCTACTTCCCTCCTTACTTAAGGTGAGTTCAGACGAGGCTTATTATTGTCCGCAATAGAAGATCACGCCTACTTTTGAAAAATCACGTGACCACAACGGGACAATGGCAAATGATTGTCCCGACGGGACAATCATTTGCCATTGTCCCGTTGTGGTCACGTGATTTTTCAAAAGTAGGCGTGATCTTCTATTGCGGACAATAATAAGCCTCGTCTGAACCCACCTTTAGACTCGTCTACTTGTGGCATTCATGTTCAGGGGTTTTCTCGTGACGTTAAGACAGTAATGCGAAATGAGCTCTTCTTACAGAAACTTGTTTCTTTAGCAAATGCCGTAAACATGGAGATTTAGTGGGAAGTGTTCTGGACACACAGTACTTATTTTGAATTTTTGTTAATAATCACTAATTCCTAAAATTATAGATACTACGAAAATAATTTTAAAATAATTCGTGCTAAGTGATTAAAGTCTTAAAAATGTTGGAAAAAGAAATATTTCATTACATAATTAGAAAAACGTTAATGCAAATATGTTTTTTTACCTTTCTTCTACAATATAACAAACTCATAATCTTTTAACTAATCAAAATCAAACAATCAATTTGGGCAGCAAAACATCGAAGTGAGAGAAAAACATATGATTGGACCTATAAATAGGTTGACAAAGAAAAACTTTTTTTCTGTATTTTGCTTTCAAAATATTTAGCAAATATTCGCAATTAAAGTATTTGGTTTTATTTAATCCATAATAATTACTGAAACTTGTATTAATTTTACGTTCGCGATAAGATGTATCATTTAAAAAGAGCTTGAAAAAATAATAAATTCAAATAAACGCGGAAATTGTACATAGACGCGAATGGCCAATAGGTGGCACCATGTGTATTTTTCTTTAAAATGTAATTGGATAAGAATCGTTTGGCATATGCATATCAGCTGCAGAAATTTTTGATTCACTGACACCATCACAGAGAAAGAGCATCTCCTACTCTCTGCACTTCGTATTCATCATCTGATGTGAAGCTTAAGCCGGTAAGAAATTGTCAGCTGTGGTAAATTTGATAAAGTTATCGGATCCAATTTCAGGTTTGAAAGGTAATTATAAATAATATCATCTTTTTATTATGTTTATTTTATTATTTAAAATAAATTATATCTTCTTTTGGTTTGGAGTCTATACTATCATCTTTACGAATATTTTCGAAGCTTTAGCCTTTTATAATTAATGTTATAAAATTTCAGCATGGCTTTAAATTTACAGCATATCTAGTTGAATGTCAGTGTTCATGAATTCACTGTACCACATTTTTCTTGATATCTATCCTTTAAAAGATTTTCTGTTTGACGCCAAATAATTTAATATGTACGCGCTCATTTTCAGTATTTCTTTTGTCAGTAGGCAAAATTTACATATATAATATAAACCTAAGAATTCCATCATTTAAAAAATAGGCATTAATTTTCCTTCTACTGTCTTTTTGAAGCATGTTTCCAATTCTCTTTATTTGTTATGGTGTGTGGTGGGATAATGGATATATATTCTTGATGGATATTCAATAAAATATGCGAGATATTTAAATTGTATCATTTATGTAAAGTTTAATGTTTAATTACATATACAATGTTTGAATAAAAGCTCTGCCTCAAATAATTTTTTCCCCCTATGTCATTGGGGAATCCTTATTAACTGATGTAGTTTTAGCATTACAATTGTTATAATTGCAGTGAAAACTAATCGTCAAGAATTTATTTAAACTATTATAGACCTATGTATTAATATATAACTTTTAAAAGGGTGATAAAATTTTGGATGTATTTTTATCCCATTACTAGGAAGTTATTCCTGAGTGGAAGGTTGAAATCTGTTTATACATTTTTATTATTATAAGGTGTTTTATTATAATTAAAATTATAATTTTTTGAATAATATCAATATAATTGAGTTTAACTTATCTTGGTATCTTTCATTATAAATGTGGCAGTCTTCCATTTTTTTTTATCTTGGCTTCTTAGTATTATAAAAATTTATAGCACTTACATTATTTTGTTTTTGTAAATTAACCAGAATTTGGATATTAAAAAATTGAACCCCTTCAATATGAGTTTATTTCTAGCACGAGTTGGACATATATGCCCCATTAACAGTCAAAAGTATAATTTCAGAAAAGCTTATATTTTCTGTCAAATCAAAACATCTTAAACTGTGTGTCATTATCTTGGTTGCAATTTAAAGTGTCGGAGGCTCTTTAACATTTATAAAAAGTACAGTTAAGGATATTGTTTAGATACTGAAATTTCATTCAAAATTGGGTATAATGGGATAAAAAATATTTTTAATTATTGGTATTCTCAACCATCTTTTACTTTAAAATCTCGAACTTGCAAAAAAAAAATTGTATGAGATTTTACTTCAGGATGTTGACAGAACTGGAAAATCTGATATTAAGGAAAAATTGGCAATAGAAGTATTTCATGCCAAGTTTGTGCATTTGGGAATTTTATGAAATCATGTTTGTATATCCTCTGTAATGTCGCCTAAACAATCTTTGCTATAGCTACCTCAGAATTGGTGTTTTTTAAGTGTATGGCAACTTTTTAAGAAATTCTTTATAAGAAGAGTGATAAGCTGTTGATTACAAAAAAGCAGTCAGAGTGAATAAGTTTTGGTTTTGATCTCTTTAAACTAAAAACTTTAAAATAATGTCATATCATTACCAAAGATAGTAGTAATACTTTCTCATGATAATTCTAAAGCTGAGAAAAAAATTTTGATCGATAAAGATTGTTTTTTTTTTTTCCCCTCATTCTCCCATAAATATTCATTACAGGGAGAAAATTAAAAGCAAAAATCAGTAACTAATAATTGAGACAGTTGAAATACAAATTTAAGATGAAAAAAAAAAATTGTAAACAAGAAATTTTGAGACAAGAAATTTTAACTGTTTAATAATTGATATTCCACTTCTAAAATTAATAGTTAATTGTTGGGTTTTTTTTCTGTTGTTTTTAATTTTCATTATAACAGGCAAACATTTTATTGGGGGTACTTCACTTGGCGTCTTGGCTGGCGCTTGGTTCACATTGGTGACATTTGTACCCTGATAACAGAAAAATTTATAAAAACAAAACAAAATAATTTAGTTCTCTGAAGAGAATGCTTTTTACAAATCTTGTGCAGTTTTTAGAAGCTAACTATTTTGTTAAAATTCCATTTCCCCCTTCCCCATATAAGAAATGCAATATGCTGATTAAATAACTTTTAAGGTGATCATTCCATTAAGTTAAAAATTAAATTTTGAATACAATTTACTTTTTATGTTGATAATAAGTAGGAAATTTTATCTTTTTACTTTTAATTGTTAGAACCTAAAATTCTGCTCTTCCCTAACTGTTTTTAAAAATAGAATTATTACAATTATAATCATTCATTGGAATATTAACATTATTGCTTAGTTATTAATTAAAAAATATAGTTTTTTTAAAAAAAATATTTGGCATTTGTGTCTTAACTGTATGTCATTGGTGAACATAGTTTATAAACAAACTTCTAACAAGAGATGTTTGTTTATTAATTGCTGATGTAACACATTGTTGATTATTAAATGCCACCAGGCAGTTAATACAGAAGTGCCTTTTATTTTTATAAGAATTCAGAAGTTTTATTGTTTAATCTATGCATATCTATTTGTTTATTCTTTTTATTTATTTTAGGTTTAATTTTCATCTATTCACTCGTTTGTTATGCACATTGTTTTAAGAAAGCTAGATGATGTCTATCAAGTCAGCATTTAAAGAAGATTATTCAAAATACGATAATGAATCTTCTGATTTTCCCAAGATAATTGAACATATAACGGATTCAAATATTTTACAATCGAGAAAGACTTATGGAAGAAAAAACTATAGAAGTTTGTCAATGTGTAGTGAAAATAGTGGATCTTTCCCTGCTTTTGTTGAAGAGTTTGTTGCAGAAGAAAATTTTGAATTTTCGTCAATTAATACGAGTGGCAGTTCTAGTAAAAATAATGATCAGAAGGGTGTAAATTCAGGAATTTGTCTATTTGATGATGAAGATACTGATTGTTATATTTCTTTTTCAGATAGCTCAAAAAATTTGATTTCTTCTCCTAATTTTGAGTCAGCAGGCTCTTGTTCAAATTATCATCGCACCAGGAAAAATCTAAAGGAACGATTAAATAATGAACTGTATAATTATGAAAAAACATTTAAATTGCCATCGCATCAAGGAAACTCAAATTCTGTAGCAGATGACAAAGAGTTTAAATCTGCCAGTGATATTTTAGATCTTAACCAAGTAACCATTTCTGTTGAGCAAAGCTCTGTACTGTCCAACCATAATCATACAAGAATTGATGGTATATCTATTGATGGTCCTGTTAATGTATTGCCTGAAAATTCGAATACGACCTCGACCATGCAAGCGGTAAATCAATCTGGATTGACTTTTGGTAAAAGACTTTTTATGCAAAATAGTTTGATTAATACAGGCAATTTTTCATTAATAGACCTAGTAAAGAAATTTTCTGTTAATAAAGCAAGAAACAACCCTTCCAGTAAAAAAATTAAAGAAGAATGTGAATTAGTACCTGTCAAAAAGAAATTGGTTGCAAACCGTGCTGTAACATCTAAAAGAAATTCTTTTGATAAAAAAACATTGAATTCTACTTTATCTGTTAAAAAATCTTGCAAAAATGTTGTTTTAAAAAGTGATGGGATAAATTTTGGTAATCTAGATGCCAAAAAAGGCGATGCTAAAACTCCAAGATCTATACCAAAGCGAAATGTCAGGTCTTCTGATAAAGTAGAAAAAAGTGTAAATATAAATGATGTGAGAAATATGGACTCACCCAAGGAAAATTGTGCTAAGTTACCATCAAAAGCTGTCCAGGAAGAAAATATCAAAGTACGTACCAAAGGTGTTCAAAAAAATAAATTGGTTAAAAATAACGTAAAAGCTAATGATAACTCGTCAATTACTCCTGTAGCTTCTGATTTGCATTTAGTTAGAAATGGAACTACTGTTCATAACTTTGTTAATGACATTCCTATAGTCTCTGCTCCAATTTATCAAGAAACCATTCCCCAAGTCATACGGAGCATCGGTGATAACCACTCCATTCAGAGTGATAACCAGACTGCTTCATTAGGAAATTTTGAAGATTCCATTATTCCTGGCCCTTCTACTTTGAGTAATAGTCATTCAAGTATGGAAAGTAATGAATTTAATACCGAAATTGAGTCTGTAAAGGATAGTTGTATTTTTATAAACAAAACTACTACTACTACTACTGCTCTCTCGGATAATCCTGTATGTCATATGCAGGAAATAAGGCCAGCATCCTTTTCATCTCTTGGTGTTTTTGCTGAGCAACGTATGAATAATTATTTTCAAAAAACTGAAAAGATGTGCATATGTAGGAAACAAGAGATTGCTAATGGGATATTTTCGAGGCGTCCTTCTCTGAGAGATATAACTGTGAGTGAGTTCTGCAGTTCTCCTAGAATATCAGATACTTTTTTTGATTACTTAGGTGATATTGTTAATATACCTACTAATTACAATGAAGTAGGTAAAGGTTATGATTTTCCAGAAAATTTTGAAACAGAAAATCTATTGAGCATTGCAAAGGATTTTGTACATTCGATCATTTATTATATAATTCCAAAAGATAAGCCAAAACCTTTATGTGTACCATATTTACAAATTGTGAATGCAGCGATGAACAAAATGTCATTACTAGAAAATGCAATTGTGATGCGGGTATTTAGAAAGAACTCTCAGTTGGATAATCCTTTCATAAAATTAGACGATTTGTTGTCAAAACTAGATTTTGTTGCTATGCTTATGATATTTTACGAATTTAAAAGGAGGCAAATTATTTCTAATTTAAATAACTGAAGCATGATTATTTTATGATTTCTAATTTTTAAAATGTATAGTTAGATGATAAAATTGTTCTCAGAATAATATTTGAATGCATTAGTTGCTTGAACTTTTGATTATATCTGAACTGTAATTATTTGTAAATAAAGTATTATTTATTGGATTTTCCTCCTACTACTGTGATATATTTTAATTGTAATATAATAAGCACCGAATGAAAAACATAAGTTATAAACATTTCTTAACATTGTGTTTAGGTTGTTAATAGAGCATGCAGAAAAATATTTGAATACACATAAATTATATTATTAATATTTACTTAACCTGATATATTTGTTGTCAATGTCTTGATATGAGCATACATTTATTCCATTGGATTATTGATGAAACTTTTGTTATTGTTGAATGATTTCAAATCTTTAATTTTTTTTTTTAAATATCAGTAGTCGTAGAAAAATTTATTTTGATAAATCTAATACGTGTTCAATATTTTATATTAAGTTTTATTTTAGGTACAATTTCTAAAAGAATATCTAAAAATGTTTGCCACAAAAATTTACAAAATTCATTCATGTTTTATTTTTTTTAAAAAAAAATAGTTGCACCTACAAAACAGTAAAAAAAAAAAAAAAAAAATTAGTAAAGATAATTTTCTCTCCCCTCCTCCATTTTACAGGTTAAACATTGAGCCATTGTGTGATTTTTTATTATTGTTATAATAGTTGGTAAGCTAAAAATCAATGCAGTTTTGATTTCATTGAAGAATTGCTCTTATTTTAATGCAGAGATTTTATTTTGCATTTATAAATATATTTTTTTTTCTATTCGTAAAATTATTGTTCAGTTTTGATATGTGGGTAATTGTATATGGATAGAGAAGATCTATCCTACTAGAAAGGAATAAATCATTTGATTCCTAAGCACTCCACTAATGAGCATAAAACTTTAGTATTACATTTTTTGTGAATAAATTTGACTTTACAAACAGTTCTGAGATGCAATCCATTGACTGTTGGTCTAGATGAGCATTATCTTCTAAAGTTGGTTAATTTAGTTGCTGAAAAGGAGAATGGTTTTATATAACAGAAGCAAAACTTGTCTGAAATTCAATAAGTGAATTCCTCCTCCCCTTTCTTCCTCAGAAATAAAATATTATTTTGCATTTGTTTTCATTAAGAATAGTTAAATTTTTTAAATAATGGTGTTATAAAAACATTAATTAAAGAGATAAAAATAAAGCAACATGAAAATGTGAGAAACATCCAAAAACTGTCAGGGAAAATTTTAAAACCTGAAAAGTTAGGGAATTCAAATTGTAAATGCTAGCAATTCTGTCATCATTTAGCTATATAACTTAATACAGTTCCTTTCTTTTGTTTTCAAAATGTAGTCTTTCAGTTTTAAAGGAGGGAAAGAAAAAAAGAGGGGGAATGGATCTTTTATTTCATTTGGCTATTGTTAAGTTTTATTGCAGTAAAATAAAGCTGGAAAGATTATTCATTTGACTCAATATGTGAATTTCTTGATGTAGTGCTATAATTCTTTGGTAAATGTATTATAGCTTATTGTTACTCACAAGTGTTAATTTATTTTAAATATAAAATTTTAGTGGTTATTGATGTTAAATCCTCAAACAAATCTAGGTGGTTCATTATTCAATTTCAAATCATTGATTTTATATTTATTTAAAGAATTTTTTTAAAAAAATTCTTTAAATTATGGTTGTTTTTATTGAAAATTATTAATGAAGCTTTCTTTCAAATTCCTCTCTCTGAGCTGAAATAGTTGTCCACATAGAATCAGTTAATTTTCAATGCAAGGGGTTTTGCATCATGAAAAGTGGTTAAATTCGAAAACCATTATTAAGAAGCACTTTAAAAGTGCTTAATTTTCTTGAGAAGTGCTAAGGCAACATTTTATTCTTTGTTTATGAGTTGTATCAAGTAAAGAGAAGAATTTGGACAAAGAATCCTGGGGTTCCGGCAACTATTAGGATCACCCTCACGAAGTTCAACATTGTGCATTGCTGTTTATTAAAATAATGAAATAGTTATTTAGAAGGTGCAGTACAAAATATGTATTGTGCCATACTTTTTGCAGTTCATTTTTTTTTTAATTTCACAAACACTAAACAAGTTTTTAATGTTTGAGATGTAGAAGAATTTTATTTAAATTATGCTTTCACAACCCCTTTTTTACTGGATGCCACATTCACACATCTCACAGAACAGAGGAAGAACAACCGGGACTCGAGCCCAGATCACGGGGAAGACGCGCTACCCCTGTGCAGTGACGAGTGAGTAGCAAAGTCGTACTCTTGGCCCCAGTTGGCGTTCGAAAATGAAGAGAAGCAACCTGTTTTAATCGTCACCTTCATAACAGCGGGCTTGCCCAATGGCAAATGCCATAAGAAATAACATTTAAATTATGCCAGTACCTTTTATGTGCTGTGTAAGAAGAGTAGTCAGATTGGTCCGGTCAACGGAAAGTAAAAATGCCGCAAGATTAATTTGGTGCGCCAGAGCGATATGTCGAACTTGGTAGAAACTGTTATAAAAGCATTTGCAGTAAAGCCTCTTTAGTACATTCCATTCCATCATCTTTCTCTTTATGTGTTGCTTTGCAACAATTGCTCGAATGACTAATTAGATTGATTCTAAAGTACTATAAGGAAATATTATTGATTGCAATTTGTAATTATAAGTTGTCGGTGATTGCGATTTCTTTCACGGGGTACTTTTTAAAGTAATTTCATCCATTTGAAAATTATTATTTGTTGGATCAATGGCACCAAATTTTAGTTTTTAACCAAGGTGGAAAAAAACTGCAACTGTTATAGAAATATTGTTTACAAAGACATTTCTCTTTACATATAATAGTTGGTCCAGATTGACAAAACATTGAGCAGTATGAAATGCGTGATGTTATTTTTGGCATATTAGAGACCGACTAAAACGACGACTATACAAAATATTAATTAAAAACAAAAACAGAATTTCAACGCTGTTTCAAAGGTTTAAAAAACAGCTTTTCAATAATAAGAACTTAAAGTGATTTCCCCCCCTTCCTATTGCTTTATTAATTTTTGGAAAATTATGAAGTTCAAATTGATGTCATTGCTTCTTCGAATCGTCACTTCACGTTATTTTACCATCCTTTAAAGTCATGGGAAAAAGAAAAATTATTTTATATTTTAAAAAATTTAAAGCAGTTTATTGAATAAGATTTTTTTATTTGATGAGTTTTTTATTTTCATTTTGCTTCCAACTGCAAATTTTTTTGAAAACACATTTAACTCCTTCCAATGAAATGACGAGTACGGTTTGTCATTGAATTTTCTTGCCATACAGTCGTCACCTTCTAAAATGCGTTCAATAAGTTCAGGTTTTAAGAGTTGAAGTTCATGGAGACTGGGACATCCAGTTAAGATATCAACCAGGTAAACGTCTTGCGGAACAATATAAGCTGCAATGCGAAAGTTGTCTTTTTCATCCATTGCAAGTTACTTTAGAACTCGTGCAGATAGGTAACATGTGAGTGTTGTTCCATAAGTGACTGTTCTCTACCTATGAATTTGGACCCTTTTCCCAAAGGTTTTTCTTCTTTCTCTGTTGGAGATTTATTTCAATTTACTTAAACATGTGGCATATATCACAGCTGAAGAAATAACGATGTTTACGCTCACGAAGCATTATAGAAAATGGCTTCTTGAATTGTACTTTCTTTGTGAGCCATTGAAAACTACTCTTAAGAGACGAGCGCGATTGCCAGATCTAAGTACGCCTTGGTGTGGAAGTAAGAATCCATCATTAGATTTTATTTCATCTAATTCCAAAATTTCTTACTTAAGACCTAAAGCAAGATATTCTTCTTGTAATAATATAATAATGTGTAAAGATATATAATAATGTGTAAAGATTTTTTTTAAATTTATCACGATCTATACGTCTCCAGAGTCGATCCCATTTAGACGTAATGGTTCTAGAATACCCAAAATTTACATTTTCTTCAAAGTTCTGTTTGAATGGTAAAGGAATAGAATATCTATCCACTATCACTATCTTTTTTCTTTGTGAGCATTCATTAAAAGGGATCTTCACAATATGAAAGTTCATCGTTATATTTAATTTTCACTTGCAAAATATTTTCTGTCTCCCAAAAAGAGTGTAGGGTGTCATTTAAGTTACTTAAACCCCTTGAAAGGAAACAATGATTTGGATAGCAAGATTGATCATTATACGATCCTGCGACAATAAATTCTACTAATCTGAAGTTAAGAGTGAGGTAATTTTATTTGGTTTGGATAAAAAAAAAAGAGTTCACTTCCTATCAAGCAAGGAATCTTTGAAGGTCGATTAAAATCTTAATCCACTAGAATTCAACCTGTTGGAATTGTAAATTCCGAAATATTTATCTTTTTAGAAGGATGTATATTTATTATCTCTGGCGTAAGAAAAAGGTCAGCATCATGTAAATGAAATGTATCATCAAAGTTCGAAACAGCTGCCTTTGCAAAATGATAAATTCTTGAAAGACAGTTATTTAGACCCTGTACGGTGGAGTTGGTTTTTATTTTATTTAGCCCTATCTTATCTGATGCTTTCAACATTAAGTAATTATTTTCTGAAGCCAAACCAAAAATGCAGCGAAAATTCACATTCCCCTTTTGATCATGAATAAAAATAATAGCAGTATTGAGCAATCCTTTGCCAATGGAATCGCTTTTGGGAGCAAAGGTCACTGATGACTCAGATGCTTCGCTCGCTGCAGGAGAATTTATTTTCTGATCTGTGATACATTTGTCTTCACATAGTAAAATATTATACAGTGCTTTAATGTTTTTGTTTTGGCAGTTTATACAGATAAAAGAACTTGGGAAATAATTAAAATGATTTGTTAACAAATAGCAATTACATACATGGTTTAATTTAACAATTTTCTTCTTTTCAGGAATGGAAAGCTTTTCAAATTTATTGCATTTATGCAAGCAATGGTAAAAATTACATTCATTTATGACTCATTTTTATGTTGCTAGTTTTGGGATAAGAAAGATTTAACTCCAGCGTAATTATTATTTCCACCGAAAATGGAAGTTAATTTACCTTTGGTTTCGTTATTTTTTACCGAGAGATCTGATTTAATAACAGATTCTAGTTGCAGGCATCTTAATTCCATAAATGAAAGAAATTTTTCTAAATTGGAAGCTTTATTCGTTGCTAGGTATAATTGGAATAATCTTTGAGATTCCTTATCAATTTTGTTATTTAACACATGTAATATTATAGCATCGAATAAAGGAGTAGAATCAAATTTTAGATTTTTTAAAGATCTCGTATGATTTCTTACAGTATATAATCAGTGATCTAATTTGAGTATGATTTTCATTATGAAGGTTATTAATCGAAAGTATTTCGGATATGTGAATATTAGCTAACGCTCGTTTATTTTGAAACCCATTTTCTAAGGCGTTCAATAGAGAATCAAAAGGATCATGATTGCTTTGAATGAACGCTGATTCATTTTTCAAAGAACTTTTCAGATATATGAGTTTTTAAGACTCATCCAATGATGGGTTATTTCCAATAACATTCATAAATTGAGATTTGAAGTGCTCAAATTCTTGAAATTTTCCACTAAATGTAGGCAAAGAAAAGTCAGGTATTTTAATATTTGCTTTCGGCAGATCCGACCTTCGCTATGAAGGAGCCCGAGTGCAAGAAATCATTTGGGCCCTTAAAAAAAAACGAGCATTTGCATATTTATTTAATGCGTGATTTTGTTTTTGCTATTAA
>JAPMOQ010038114.1:48901-102628 GCA_026543055.1 Argiope trifasciata | reverse complement strand
TTTTTTTGAGTCAACACACTTGTACTGATCCATTATACTGCCAATAAAAATAAGATTACCGACTCCAGCGGACGACATACACCCCCATACCATAACTCCTCCTCCACCATGTTTTACTGTTGGCACCAAGTTCTCTTTACGAAATTCTTCCCTGGGTTTTCTCCACACCAAGATTCTACCGTCAGAACCAAATATATTAAATTTATTCTCATCAGCAACTATATTCCAGAAAGCAGAATTCTTATTTATGTAGAATTTTGCGAATGCCACTCTGAGCTTTCTATTCTTTTCACTTACGAAGAATTTTTTCCTAGCTACTCTACCGTGACATCCAGCAGATCGAATTACTCTTCTAATAGTCTCAGGATTAACAATTACTCCATATAATGCTTGTAAATCAGTAGCAACTTTAGGAGCACACATTCTTGGATTTTTTTTAATAATTCGAAAGATAATTCGCTTTAATCCATTGGATGGCTTCGATGGTCGGCTAGGTCTTCTTTTATCCTGAATCATATGATTCTTTTTATATCGTTTAATGATGTTGAAAACTGTTTAACGACTCAAATTAACTGTTTCAGCCGTTTCTCTAATAGATTTTCCACTTTCAATATGCAAATTAATAATTAATTTTCGAATTTCAGGCGAAGTTTCTTTTCGTTTAAGATTCATGACTGCATAGAGCTAAAAAACACTAAAAATCCAAAGCAGTCTGGAAAGAAATACTGCAGACGATTTTATAAATTATTGCCAATTGCTTTTGAGTAAAAATAAAAAAACCCCAAAAATATTTTTATTGCTTATTTCAGACGATTTTTATTGCATATCTAATGGTGTCCCATCACTTATGTGAGCTAATTTTTGCTCCGTTCTAAACAATTATATTTTTATTAAATTAATATTTTAATATTTTGACAAAATGTATGTTATGTAATAATAGTTACAAAATTTAAGTATGAAATACACCCACAAAAAATTTGTACATGTTTATTTATTTATTTTATTACATTTTCCTTTTGTAAAGCACAAGTGTCCCATCACTTTTGTGAGACACTGTATATATATATAACATTTTTTTAAAAGTATTTTATTAAAATTTATTTTTTGTAATCTATACTTATAATAAAGCTCAATGTGTGTGTGTGTGTTGGCACTCTACAGGCCAGACCGTTGGACCTACAGCTACCAAATTTGGTACATGTATACCTTGGAGGTCGGGAATGTGCACCTCGGAGCCCTTTTTTTTGAATTTTTAATTAGAATTTGAATTAATTAAAATGTAAGCGAAATTTCGACGTTTATCCGTTATAACTTCCGCAATTATTATTGGACAAACATGATTTTAACATCAATTTAAAGATTAAAAAAATTAGCTTTCTAATGGTATCAGTGTTTTAATGTATAACACAAGCTTCTATTTTTAACGAATTTTTAAAGAAATATTTTAACCATGTTTTTTTTTAGCACGTGACTGGATAAAATAAAATAAAACAAGGCCAGAAGTTCAAATAAAAAAACAACAACCATCATCACAAATCAAATCTAAAGAAATACAACTTTCAGCACGTGACTGGATAAAATAACATCAATATAAAATGTGATATCTTCTAAAAAAATAAATGTAAGGCAAAAGATTCTAAGAAATCGTTTGTAATATTTATATCATTAATTCCATAAATTATCTTTATTTGCAGTAAACCTGATTGAATTTAGACAGGATATGCATTGAAATCCCGACTTAATGGCATATTTCTATAACCGTTTGCAATATTTGTATCATTAATTCAATAATATTTTCCCTTTTTCGCTTTTTTTAAAAAACATATTTAACATTTTGGCAATATCACCGAAAAAAACATTTTTATTAGAGCATCAAACTCAAAAAGTTTTTCCGAATAAAGTTACCGACTCTTTAACTACTAATAACTGAATCTTTTAACTTAAACTATTTCTTAAATTTTAGCTAAAAAATATATGATTTAATTGGGAATTTTAGAACGCATTACTCATGGCGAACAAGCTGGTCGCCAAAGGCGGCTAGTAACAAATAATTTTTGATTAAAATTGTAATTGAAATGGTAGTTATTTGAAAAAAAAATATATTACTTAAAAATTCGTGAAGTATGCAAGTTGTCAGTCTGTATTCTGATATGAATTTTTTTTCTTCCTATTTCCGGATTCTGAATAAATTCTGAAATAATACCAACAAGCCATATTTTTCGCTATCAGCTGATATAAATGATTTTTAATTGTATTCATTAGGTGATTAATATTAAGCTTTCGAAAAATATGCTGTCTGATTGATAGTGTAGATAAAATACTCAATTATTTGTAAGTTTTTTCATTAAAGTCCTTTATAAATGTTTCTATTTCAATTTTTTTCAAATTTCTAAAAGAAAGTACTTATTTCATAAGGTTTTTATATTACTTCAGCTATTTATTTTTAACAAATGATGTAAATAAATGATTAAGGGTTTAATTTTGAATAAAACTGGCAGCAGCCTCAGCTGATTTTAATTTTATTACTTTTTATCCATGTCATGAAATGCGACAGAAAATGTTTGGCTATGAATTATCAAATCGAACATCATAAAGGTTTTCTAAACTGTTGGAAACTTTGTAGTAGTTTAGTGTTCAAGAAAATAATTACATGAATGTTATACTTCATCACAATCAGCATTTTACGTGTTTTCGCTTTTGCGCATCTCATGTTTGATTAAACCATACTGTGAACTTAAGCAAACATCAAAGTAAAAGTAAATTGAACGTATGTTTAAAGGTATATATGCATGCGTACATAGTTAATGAAAAACATTTACTTAAATAATTCACTTATAATGCGTTAACAATTTGTTAGTGATTCTTTGTATTAAGTCAGATTAACACGTATGTAAACAAGGAAGTATTTTTAAATGAATTTCCTTAGTTGAAGGATCTGGAACTTATTTTTTAAGATTTTTTATATTTTTCTATTAATATAAAGGATTATTAAAAATTCTTTATGGAAATTGAGTTTTAGTAGTTGAAGAAACAATATAATCTATATTATATATATCTATATTATATAATCTATATTATATCGAACATATTCGATATAAAGCAAATTCTTTTCTGTGTAAACATGTCATGTTTTGAAATCTCTTTTCTCTTCACGCGCAAGACTTTTTTTTTTTTTTTTCCCTTATAGAAAACCAGCTGTAAACTAATGTTTATTATTAATTTTATTGTTAAAAAGGAACTTCAAATTTCCAGTGTTTAATTTTTTCTTTATATTTTTAACAAATTTACTTAATAATATATTAATTCATTTTAATTTAATTTTGGTGTTTAAAATATTTGTTTTTCAAGCATTTCTCTGTATATATATATATATATTGTTATTAATTCATTTTTTTTTTAAATTTCCATTTAAAAGAAATTGTTTTTGTAACAAAATAAGATTTCTGTCTTAATTCAATATTTTTTAAAATCTTCTGATTGAGAATAATAATATATACATTTATATACTTAAGATATTTATTTTTCACTTTATATCTCAAATATATATTTAGAGTATAGTGCTATATTTAGTTTTTGTTTATATCTATTTAGAATTTTTTGTGAAGTACTGGTGACATTGAAAAGATGGAATCAACATCAAATAGTTCAAAAAGGTCTACAAAAACTGAAGGCCATGAATCAGAGGAATCTTCTTCTAATTTAGATGAAAGTTCTGCCAAGGAACCTGCCAGTGGGAAACGTTTGAAGAAAGATGACAGTGGAATTAATATGATTCCAGAAAGTGATAACTCTGATGGAAATGATTGTGCTGAAAATAGTATCATATGTGTCTTGCCTTTGAAGGTGCGTGACCAAGTAAATGAAATTTCAACTGGTCATACTGATGAAAGTGAGAAAGACAGTAATGATTCTGGTAATTTAGAATCTATTAGCATGACAGAATCGGAACCTGCTGCAGAAGAAGAAAATTCTGCAATTGCTAGGCCATTTGAAAATTTTCCCAATTTACAAGATGCTATAAGTGAAAAAACATCTCGTAATCCCCCTGGCATTATTAGTTCATCAGATAGTGAGGATGATATTGACATTGAAAAAGTTGAAAAAGTTAAACCAAAAAAGAAAGATATTAAAAATTTTGACCCAACACCAAATACCCCAAGACCTAAGCATAATTGGTCAGCACCTAAATCAATTCTTTCTCGCCAGTATGGTTACAGTTCCAAATATTCTCCAGATCTCTTTAGATATAATTGTTATGGTGCTCTTCATATGGTTGAGCGTTTAGAGCTTATGTATAAGATGAAAAAACATGATGGTTGTGTTAATGCTTTGAACTTTAACACTACCGGAACTAGATTAGTAAGTGGTTCTGATGATTTACATGTGATAATATGGGACTGGACTATATCTGAACCTGTTCTAGAGTACAGAAGTGGGCATCAAGCAAATGTGTTTCAGGTTAGTAATCAAGGAAATCTTTACTCAATTTATTGTATTTTATTTATTCAATTATTATTTATTTCATTATTCAATTTATTGTATTTTAGTTATATTTCTACATGTATCTTCCATGATTTATAATGTATTTTAATTATATTTTTACGTGAATCTTCCATGATTTATCATTGTGTAGTTTTCATAACTTTGATTATGCCATGTATTATGCCATTCTGTTAAATATATTTTGATATAACCCTAATAGGTTTAGAAATGATTTATGTGAGCAATATTTAATTTCAATCTGCTTTAATCAGTTTAATGAAACTATATTTAAAATCAAGATGGCCTTGTTTCAAAGGATTCTTCCATGTCTTTAAATGCATTTTTCATCATTGATTCTTTTACTTCAAGTTTTTCTATAAACTAACAATTTAAATTGTTATTGCCTACACTTAGAGGAGAGGATATATAATTTATTATTTCTAAAACAAGATTATTGCATTTTGATTTGTGTGATTGTTAAAAGAATTTGACACAATATCTACTTTTGATTATGTATCACTAACTATATCTTAAAATTAATTAAGAGTTAAAAAATATTATATATACTTATATTTTATTTTAGGCAAAGTTTATGCCTCTTTGTAATGACAGCTTCATAGTTACTTGTGCTCGAGATGGAGCAGTACGTCTTGGTGAGCTATCCTCAGAAGGTGTATGTAAAGGGACAAGGAAACTTGCTCAACATAAAGGATCTGCTCATAAGGTAAATTTATTTAACTATTATGTTGGAGACTGTTTTACTTACAAAGATAATATTTTAAGAAAATAAAAACATGTTTAAATTTTATCTAGATAGTGTTTAAAAAGAAATGTGCAAAAATCTTTTTTGAATAAAATAAAATACATAAACAATCGTTTTTACTTGAAAACTTTAAATTGTATATAAAAAAAGTAAGAATATATAATAAATTATTTAATTATCTTTTTTAATTAAAATAAATCAAAGGAAAGGAAAGGGCTTTTAAACGGAATTTAACTAAAATTGTTAAATCCAGTTTTTTGCTTCTATGTTATATTCTGTCATTTTATATTTCATATTATAAATTAAATGCATATTTCATGGAAATATTTCGTACATTTATATTATTGACATGACTGATATCTATTCATATATTTTTAAATCGCAAAAATTTTATTAGATAGATATTAATAATAAATTTTTTGTTTATATTGATTATTTATTTCACTATAATGATGCTGCCATGAAATTACATACGTAACTCACTAAACAATTATTTAATTTTGACATATTTGCTTTATTATAACTGCATTTTATTAAATATCGAAATTAAAATAAAAATCCTGAAAAATTTGAATAAATGAAATTTTATGCTATGTTAGATTTTTCATTGAAAATTTTACTATGATTTCTGCAATTTAACTTTATTCTTTCAAGACTAGAATAGTCAAGTTTTGTAATCAATTTTTGTTCATATTTTCTGATGAGTAAGACTTTTTTAGATTTTATACATTTATATATTCTTAATGATAATGCATTGTTTCAATGTTTTCAGAACTTATTTATCTGTTAATTGATGAATGTAATTAGTTGTCATCTTAGGCCTGAGTAGAGAATTTATTAAAAAGTTTATTGGAACTACCTGTAATATTAATTAGAACAAATCATACATTAAAAGTAAAGATAAGAGTAGAAATAATTAGAATAGAAAAAATATATATTTTTAATAGCCTAATAAAAGTTTCTAAAAACTGTTTTTATTTATGTTTATATATATATATATAATATACATACTGTTTATATATATATAAATATGTTTTGATAAAAGCAAAATTTAAATTGTTATTATGGTAGCATTCATTTTTTTAATAGAATAGAACAATATTTGTATCATTCTAAAATTTAAAATGTTATTGTTTTTATATAAGTTTTCCTATTATAGTATTAATATAATTATTTAAATTCATTTTTATTGAAAACTGTTATTTATGTATATCTAATGCCGAGGTTTGTTTTCTCATATTTGTTTCTTAGTTTAGTATTTCAAAATAAACGATTTTCATTTGAATGCTGCATACCTTATAAGTAGAACAAATGTTATGCCATGAATTTTTTGTCTTTTCTTAATAGGTTGGTAAAATTGCTATGTAATAGTTATAATTATTTGGTATACTGATTATAATTACTTAAACAATTACAATTTATCCCTCCATCTTGTTTAACTTGCTTATCTCTACTCACTTTGAACTCTGATTTAAGAAACTCCAGTTAGAAAAAAAGATTAGAAAATTCATAAATGTTATAAGAGAAGGCTATTTATGTCATCAAAGTTATTAATATAAAAAGAATTTGAAATTTTCTCTGACCTATAATCACATACACTCATATATCTGAATTAAGGAATTTGAATTGCAAATTATATGCTTTTGCTGTGTAATTTAAATTGTAAGTTCTTTTATTTCAAGCATGTTGAGTTATAATTATAAAATTCATTAATCATGTTTGTTGCATTCAAATTTGTAATAAATTTGAATTTTATTGCATCTTAATATTAAAAGTTAATAATTTTCCTAGATATTTAAGAATCGAGAACGTTATAATGAAATCTCAACTTTATATGTTGTGTAATTATTTTTTCTTTGATTTATGTCTAGTAATTTCAGATGTATTTTATTAATCAACAATATTTTTTCATTTCTGCTTTTATATTTAGACAACATTGCACAATATTTTCAGTTCTTCTTATGTTAAAGATTCTTAAAATTCATTGTCAATTAATTCCATAAATTTTTATAGCATCCAGGTTATAAAATATTCTATAAAATTTTAAAGTAGAAGTTAAACTATTATATAAATATTCTTTATTGCTTCTTCTTACCCTATTCTTCTGTCAAATAACTAATGTATATATTCTGTTACTTTTCTATATAAATAAAAATCTATGGCATTGACTGAGAGTTACACTTAAAATAATTCATATATGAGTTTTTAATAGCATTCAAAAGCGTCTATTACATGATAGACTAGCAAATTCATAATTGAAGATAATGATTCATAAAACATCATATGGAATGACCTTAGAATAAAATAAATATGTATGTTTTAAATATTATGCAGGAAATAGACATACTAAATTTCATCCATCTAATTCTATGTAATAATCATCTATCTAATTCTATATGGATATTTATCATGTATCATTCAATTTTAATCAATGGCATAAGAAATTAAATTTTTGTTTAATTAATATTTAAGTTAATTTTTTTTATTGAATGAGATTTTTTTTGTAAAAGGAAATGTTGTTATGATTAGAAATTCTGTATTGTGATAAATATTATTTAATATTTGAAATTTTTAAACAAATCTATTTTATATAAAAAAAATATATATATTTTTTGCTTGCTTATTTCTTGAAGCTTGCCCTGCAAATGGATTCTCCACATTATTTTTTAACTTGTGGTGAAGATGCTTCTGTTTTTGGAATAGATTTACGACAGGAAAAGCATAATAAGTGAGTACTTCTTAAATTTAAGAAGTTGAAATTATATTTTAATATGCTCTTTATATTTGTTAAAATAAATCTTTAAAACAACATGGTGATATTGAGCCATTTTGTGAAAATGAATCTAGTTAAATGGTGAAGACTTGGATTTCATATAAAAAATTACCTGTAATCTCCAGTTACAAAGTGTTAATCCTTTCAAATTGCTTTTTGTATAATTAAAAATAATTATCGGTTATAATTTTGGTTGTCACTTATAATTTTTTAAATATTAAAATTGTTTAGTTATTTTTATATATTTTATTTTTCATATTTACAGAAGTAAAATTTTATAATTGATTTTTTACTCTCTTCCTGATATACTAAAGTTTTAAAATTTTATTAAATTAGGTTTTTTCAATAATAATAAATGCACTTATTTAATATTTTCAATATTTAACTATCAGTTAAGATTGCATTTAATTAAATTTTAATTTCATATCAACTGACACTGAATGGGTGAAAAATTTATAGTAAAATTATACTGCATTTATGATGAATTTTAAATTTAAAAAAATGGAACATATATAAAATATTTTTTTCGCAATACACTAATATAAATGATTTTTAGCGATTTATTATTATTGCTTATCCAAATGGAACTTTAAATATTTTCTTTTCAGATTATTAGTCTGTAAAAGTAAAGAAAAGAAGGTGCCTTTATATACAATTTTCATCAACCCTCAAAAATCTTATGAATTTGCAGTTGGTGGTAGAAGTCAATATGTGAAGTAAATGTGTTATAAAACATATTTTGTCAAATAGTATGTTTCTTTAATTTTTAAAAGTTAGGAAGTTCAATTTTTGTTTTTGTAATGAATTTTTTAAATTTTAGAGTCTATGATACCCGTTATCCTCTTGATACTGCTTGCAAAGACTTTTGCCCTGAACATTTAGTAAGTTCTATCTAAATTTTTTTTCTTGTTATTCATTCCTCTGCCTTTCTGTGTTTGCAATTAAAATAATATTTTACTGAATTAACAGGATACTTTTATCTTCATTTTTTTGCTTTTGAATTGAATACTAAAAATAAAGAAAGTCAGAGAATTAATTGATCCTCAGTTATTGTATCAGTTACTAACTTTACTTCTTTGCCTGATTTTGAATTATTTAATATTGCATAAAATATTCTTATGATAAAAATAGTAATAAAATAATTTTTTCTCCTTTGTTTTATATTTTTAATGCTTTGAGAATTTAAAAAGCCCAAATTTGTTGTTTTAATCTTCTATCCTAATAAATCTTCTGAATCATGAATATTGACTGTAATATGTTATTGAATTTTATCCTTGTCTTTTTATAATTTTAAAAGTGTTGTTTTATTTGTATTTTATAAATGATTTTTTTTTTCAACAGGTGAATGATAATAAAGTAAATGTTACTTCTCTAGTTTACAATTATACTGGAACAGGTAAAAGAAGAAAAAGTTTAAAAATCATATGCATTTTCTTTACAACCTTTTTATTGTCAAATGTATTCATGATTTTCTCATTTTTTTTTTTCTTATCTAGAAATCTTGGCATCATATAATGATGAAGATATTTATTTATTTGATTCAGCCGCAACAGATACTTCAAAATACCTTCACAGATATAAAGGGCATAGAAATAATCAAACTGGTTAGTTACTAATTCTTTAATTGGGTTCTGAAAATTTTTATGTGCTTTTAAGGATTTCTTTGCATTTCTTTTTCTTTCAGAAATTCTACTTTTTCTTTATTGTAAATGTTCATTGTTTTTTTATTTTCAATAATATAAAAGCATAAAAAATAGCTGTTGTGGAATAATCGTTTTTTTCATGAATATTTATTTTAGAATAATTTTAATTATTTGTAATTATTAAAATTTATTATAATTAATTAATCTTAATAATTCTAACAGATTTTAATGTTAAAAGATTTTATTTGGGACCTGGATTTTTTTCCTCCCTATTCTGATTTAGCCTTCTAAGCTGTAGCCTTCTGTAGATAAGGTAATCAATTTCAATAGTATGCATATTATTTATGTTATAACATATCATTTAACAAATGAGTGCTGGAATTGATTTACATCATATTTGATTGTTTTCTAAATATAATTTGGAAGGGTTTTTTCTTTTTAAAGAAATTAATGAACAAAAATTAGCTATAAATATATTCTTGAATAATATCTGTTTTCTGCATTCAAATTATCTGAATTTATTCATATCTGCCTTAAAAATTCTCATGAAATTTTTGTACTTTCTCATCTTTTTATAGTAATTTTACTTAATGTTATCTCTTACTTTTCAGTATTATGCAAGTAATCAGATTTTTTTTTTGACAGAATAATTTTTTATTGATAGAAGTAAAAAAAAGTCTAAACATGTAAAAAAAAAAGAAAGATCAAACTTTTTTTGTTTTTCTTTCTGTATTTCGAAATAACTTTTTCTTCAAATATTACAAATTTTTAAAAACAGATGATTGTTAAACGTGCAGAGTAACATATTGGGATAATTGAGTCAATTATAATGTTTTCATGTGCATTAATTGTGAAATAATAGTAATATAACATTCTCTGCGAGCTCCCCCCAAAGTAGGCATGAATTAAAAATTATGCTTTCTATTATATTAGGTGTAATAATGTTTGAAACATTTGTATTTCTTTAAACACACGCACACACACATTCATTCATTAAATTTTCATTTCACTATAACTTTTTTAATATTGAAGATAGATTAATAAATCTAATTATCCAAATTAGCTAACAACATACTTAAAGTTTTTTTGATAACTGTAACATCTTTGGTGTTGAAAAGTGGTTTTCATGCCTTATTTTTGTCTCTTTCTACATCAATTTATGTTGTCAGATAATATCTCAAATGTGAAGGAATCTACCTTTGCCTTCCAGTTAGCCAAGCAGAATTTTGTATCTACTATTATTTTCTTTTTGTGTTATGAAATAAGCATGTGGCACTGTTTAATTTCATTTATATAAATTCATGTATGAATCCTTTTATTATTTATATTCTGTTGTGATGCTCCATATTTTAAATTTGTAATTTGACTTTTAGTGAAAGGCACTAATTTCTTCGGTTCTAAGAGTGAGTATGTAATGAGTGGAAGTGATTGTGGTTGCATATTCTTCTGGGAAAAACAGTCTGAACACATAGTGAAATACATGTATGGAGATGAAGGAGGGGCTGTAAGTTAATTTTATTCATACTGTATGCAGTTATTTATGTTAGCACAGTTATTTCATGTATAAGTATGATCAAAGATGAATTGATTCATATTAGTGTATTTGATGTTTCAATACTTAGGATTTAAATGTCACATATTTCAATCGAAATCTGGTGGTCTGGTGACTAAGGTTTAGCCCTTTTAAACAAAGGGCTTTAGGTTCGAGACCTGATTCCATCACAGAATCATTTTGTGTTTCTGGTGCACATTAAATCCTTCAGGGCCAAACATACTACTACTCATTTGGTGTGGAAGCTTAGAAAGGATATGTGCCAAGTTCATCATCTGACTGTGGTTCAAAATTACTAGGTCTGTACAAAATAGTGCTTTAAAGTGAGACATTAATATAACTAAACCAAATCTGAAAGGTAAGGATTGAAGTGGGAATTTTATAAACAGAAAAATAACATGAAGAATATTAAAGGCTTGAAACAGAAATTATTTCAACAAAAATAAAAATTTTCAGTTTTGGAAGTCATTATGATATCAAAAGTACGTGGTATTATATATAATTAAAATTTTACTAAGAAAACATTTATGTTGGTGAACATACCATTACAAATTACTATATCCATATAATTCATGCAATGTGTTTGATATACATTTTTTAAAATCATATTTATTCAAAATTTGATAACACACACACACACACACAAAATTATGAATGAATTTTTACAAATAACGATTTTAATGTTATATATATGTTACCGTGAAAGTCCGAAATCTGGAGAATGTCGACATTCGCTGGTGAATGTCAACATTCACGTAGTCGCTTGGTGTATGTCCGAAATATTTGCTAGATATCCTCATTTCTCACTTACACCGGCAAATGTCGACATCCACAATGCACTAATGGTGAATCTTGAATATGCGTTTCATCTCTCCGTATCCGGAGAGGAGAAATGCAGATTTGCAATTTCGCCTCTCTGTTGACCTTGTGTTCCAGCAAAACACAACGTGCTCTAGGCCGCACCTCTTTGTTGACGTTGCCTTCTGTTATCTCCTTTTCGAGCTCTTTAATCATCTTTTCAAATTCCACCAAAGCTTGTCTGTGATTGTCGACATATACCGGCGATGGTCCGAAAGTGCAAGAAATGTAATCAATTGTACGGTCTTTCACCAACGTTTTTGGTATGTGTTGACATTCACCAGCGAATGTCGACATTCTCCAATTTCGGTCTCTCACAGTAACATATATATATCAAACTAGATTTATTGAGTACCAGAAACTGGTTAAATAAAGTTAAATCAATAAATTTGCAACTTGATTAGATATTGTACCAAATAGTATCAATGTGTAAGCAATATTAATTGTTATGCTGCTGTTTTTGCAATCATATGCATGGCAGCCTAACTATGAGAGTCTATTATAATAATAAAAGATCAAACAGCTTCTGATGTAAGCTGAGTGATGGTTCTTGTCACTGTGTTTTACTAAGATTATATTGTTATGATCGCAATCCTGTGTGTTTTTAGTGAAATAATATTTTTTTTCATGTGTATAAAAGTGTTATTCATTTATTGATTTGATTATATATTCTTTTAAAATAACTTTTCTTAAAGGAATACACATGTATGTTTTGAAATTATAAAGTTTTAAAAATATTATTTTTGCCATAGTTTTGCATTTTTTAAGCATTACAGTTGGTCTATAATATTTTATTATCTTCTCTTGTTATAGGTTAATTGTTTAGAGCAACACCCAACTATGCCTGTATTAGCCACCAGTGGTCTTGATGATGACATTAAAATATGGGTACCCTCCTGTGAAGACCCTCCTGATTTGAGTAACTTAAAAACTGTGTGTATATTTATCCTTTTAAAATGAATTGTAATGTTAGTGGAAAAAAGTCTTTCAGTCTTGGAATTATAAAAAAAAAGATAATTAACCTTATTTGCAAATTGAATTTAAAATATTTAAAAACTCACCTCCATTCTTTTACTTCTTCCTAAAATGCAGATGAAATTTTTAAGTTAAATATCCAAGTTTCAATTAAAAGAATACTTGGTGAAAAATTGCTTCAAAAGATGAAAATTCTTAATTTATAACTTTTTTCTTTTCTTTTTTGAGACTATAAATAAATAAATAATTAAAGGTATCCAATATATTGAAAATATTGAATTGCTTACATATTAAATCAATTTAAATTGTTTAAAAGCACCCAGTATGTTTTTTCTTAAATATATATGAATTAAAATCCATATGCAATTCAAGTTTGTAGTTTATAATTTTTTCATTCGTAGCTATGATGATCACAAAATATTAAAACTTTAGGTAGCATTCCTGTAATACAAAATAGCAGTGTGTTTTTCTTATATTTGAAAACAAGGGGGGATGATATTATTCTGAGGTTATTATAGCAGTAAACTTATCTCTTATTGTTTAACCATTGTCATAATTTAAAAATCTTTTTATTAAATGTACTAAATTCTGTACTAAATTACTTAGATTCTGACAAGTGTTGCTACAAATTTCTGTTGTTTTACTGAATATTTTCTATGATTTTTTAAATTGGTTTTTGTTGATTATACAATTATTGAATTGCTTGCAGGCTGATATTTGTAGGCTGTAAATTATTTGTGATTATTTGAAAAGAATGCACTGCTTTCATCTCAGTGTTATTATTTGTTTTAGTAAAAATTATGTAATTTCTTTCAAATAGCATATCTCCCGAAATATGCAGGAAAGGGAAGAAGATCATTCTAGAGAATATCCTGATGCTTTTGTTGATCAGACAATTTGGTTTTTGATGCAGCATCTTTCTAGATCTAGAAGAAGGGTAAGTAGTTCTTAATATTTTCCTGAAACTGCAGTATGTATGCTCTAATATTATGAATTTTAAAGTATTTAGTCATCATATAACCAGAAATGATTGCAATGTTTCAAAAATTAAAAAATTACAAAAGAATATAAATTTGTTGTAATCGCAAATAACTTAAAACATCAATGTGATATGCATGCACTGATATTTTTGTATAAGTTTTTATTAACAATGCAAAAAATTTAATTTTTAATTATAATTTTTTATTGCATCATTTTATAATGTTACTTACCACTTGGATATCTTTATATTTTAGGAAATAACTTCTAAATTTAACTTGCTTTTAAAAAAAGTGAAGATACATTTTCAGGAAATAACTTATTTGTAATTTGTTTAGTTAACAATTGAAAAAAACTAGTATGGTAAGTAAGATATTTGACCATCTGGAGGGCTTTTCATTTAATTCCTCAAGTAATATATTAGAACTATTATATGAACTGAAAGTATGAACCTGCTTATATCAGCCTGTTATATTATAAAACAGAAATATGCATATTAATTAATGAATATTCTACAAATCAACTGCAAATAGAAAAGGAATGATCATATGAAAATAATTTTTTAAACTACCTTAATAATATTGACTAGTAAGGTTTTTTGAGATATTTTCTGCCCCCAAAACTTCAGCCATACTTTGTACAAAAATATTTTGATTGCCATGTTAGTATTCCTTGTTCTATCATAATATTTCATATATAGTTGATTGTTGTTATACATTTATAAACAAATGAGTTTGATCAAAATAATTATTGGCATATTTTTATATTAGGGGTAACAAATGAGTTTAAATAATGGGATTGCCTTTAAAATCATGAAAAGTTAAGACAAAAAAAAAAAAAAGCTTATATGTATATTGATTAGAAACAGAATAAAAAATGCAGACAAATCAAAGAGAGTATATTTGTAAGGGATTTTGGCATTTTGCATTGTGATGCAATTTTAAATTATTATATGCTTTTTGTAAGGTTACAAAAGAAGTTTTGAAGGAAATTTTCTTTTTTTCTTTAACCGTACAAATGAGGAACACATTTATTTAAGGTTATAGGTGAACAGAAGATTGTTCCAAGATATCTAGCATTTTTTAATATGATACAGAATCAGGTGAATGTATTAACCTGTTTCAGTAGATACCTATACTGTCAAACCAATATTGCACTGTACTGGTGTATTGATAAGGTCATTGCCCATAAATGAGAAGCTATCTCTGACAGCAACACAGATAAGGGAACTATGTGACATTTTCACCTCATTCAAATTTGGAGGCATGATGTCTTTCAAGCAACTATAAGACAGCATAATGAAATAGTAATTTTAGGACAGCAGAACAATCAGCTAAATGTTCTGGTAATGTCGATTCCTGCTTCAAGTATGTGCAATGTTGTTTAGCTATTGAATCTGATGCTTAACCAATTCCATTTAAATACTATCCTGGCCCCTTTCCGAGACAACATTCATTGTCAGTTTTGTATCATACCGGTTATTACAGACAACTTTCTCAAAAAGACTCTGGTAAGATAAATCCTTGTCTTATATAGTTGTAAACAGATACCATGAATATTTGTCGTGAGGATGGGACTTAAATAACAAATTCTTTACAATATTATGCCATTTTATCCAAATGCATTGAAATGGTGAAAACTTGTATCATTCTTGTTTTTGTTATTACTGTTAGCATAATACAACATTACTTGCTTTCACTATTAGCACAATGTACCAGTCATCTTAGGCCATTATATTACAATTTAAAATCTCCTAGCTATTCTGTCAATCTGTACTGATATTACTTTAAGTCTGGATTATTATTGCAGACCATGTCCAGTTTCATGGCAGTATCTATTATTTTTTTATTTTCTCCAATTTTTAAAGATATTTCTCTGCATAAAATCAAAAATGAATGATGTTGAAGTGACATCACTTTATTTTCTCAGCTGCAACTTTCTTCCAACATATTGAAATGCCATATCCAACACTTATTGGCTCAATGCTATGGATATTTTAAAACTAGTTTCTATTCTATCATCTTACTCTTATGTACCAATCAAAAATTTGAAATGTTATCTTGATTTGTATTATATCTTTATAAACATTTCTTCAAACTGCTATATTTGATTTTATTGTTGAAATTGGTTACTAAATTTTTTTAAGGTTTCCTGATATACACACTGAAAAATAAGATAAAGAAGGTGGAAAACAGCCATGAATTTGAAATTTATGGCTTTATAAACAATAAAAGTCCCTTTCTACTATTTTTTTATACATTAATGAAATAAAAAGCATATAAATGACACTTGGTTACTTGATTAAATTTGTTATTAGGCAAAAGATGTCATTTGATACTTAACTCATTTTCTGTAGCTATGCTCTTTACTGAAAACAGGAAAATGCCTTTTTTTACCATTATACATGACACATATAAGGATGTTAAAAGAAGTTAATTGAAAATTAGTTATTGCAAAATATATTAATATGTCTTGTACAAAGTTTTTGTTAATATTAATTATAATGGCAGTTCCTCTTTTTTATAAAAAATTATCAGTAAGGTTTCTTTCTTATTTCATTATTTGAATTGGCTTGCATAATTTTGTTATTTATATTTAATCTTTATTACAAGTTTTTGAAGTAATTATCATTTAAAATGTAATAAAATGATTGCATCTTAATTTGGATATTCAAGAGAATGTCATGTTATCGGTCTCAAAATAAGATGGGAAATTCTGTGATTTAAAAGTATAATTATTAATTTATGGATATAAAAATCTGCCTGGGAGATTTTATTGGATGAGTATGCAACTGATAATGATTTGTCATCAACACATGAAATTGATCTTCAATTTTAAATTTTACAGCAAATTGATGGTTCTAGTGAAAGGGATGATAGTGATTCTAGTACATCATCTGATGACGATATGGAAGTTTCTGGTGTATCAGCTCCTCAGTGCAATCAATCATAAAAAAAAAAAGGAAAAGAACCTTTTTTCTCATCCAAAGTCACTATGGAGAGAAAATATCTTTTGTTTGGGATTGTTATGAGGATTTTAGTTTTGAATAAAGAGAGCGATATTATAATCAAAAGGATTGTTTAAAAAATTAATTATGCTTATTTTGTCTTATCAGATAGTTTCATTACTCCTATTTTTGTACATATATATATCTATATATTTGATTTATTTGTACCATGTGAATCTTAGATTTCTCTGATCTCTTAAGAGAAACTTTGATGCTTATTCTATTTAAAAATAGAAATGTGGGTGCAAAATTATAAAATATTTCGAGACTTAATTGTTGTGTAATTGTGAAAATATATGTTTAATAAAATTAATTTTATATGAATGTTGGCTTAACAATTATATCTATTCTAATTTTATAATGAATTGTGAAATATTATCATTTATACTCTTTTTTTTTTTTTTTTTTACAAATTTCTTATTGTGGATGATAAGCATAAATCTTTAAAGAGATATGAAACAAAACAAAGTATGTGTATGAATATTTTTATTCACAGCTATTGAACTTTTAGCTATTGAATTAAAAAAATGGTAGGGAAGGACAAAGAATGCACAATTCACTTATTTGATAAGTAATTAGTAAAGTTGCAAATTTATAAATTATTTTGATCGTAAGTATTTGATAGATTATTATTTAAAATTATTAAAAAAAAACTTTCTAGATAAATTTAATTTACAGTAATATTAGGATAAAAAATATTATTTCTTAGCAGACTTTATAAAAATTATTACAATTGAGATAAAAATGGAATGGACCAAATAATGAGAGATGCCTTAATATATTGTTTATAAATAAGGGAGTATTATTCAATTATGATAATAGAGGAAGTCTGAAATATATTAACATTTTATTTATGATTTTATATCTTATTAAATAAAAAGACATAACTACAATAGCCATACAATATTTTGATAACTTATTTTTTCATTAAATTCAAATGATTTTTGATCTTGTTAATGATTCTGAAGCAGTCCTATTTGCTAAATAAATTGATCTTATCAGAAATATTTAAAATAAAATAATTGTTTTTCCTATTGTATTTGTTCAATTCTGCCCTAACAACCAGAATAATTATTCTTACCAAAATAGTAAGAATAATTGTTTTATTTATTAAAATAAAACAGCTGAAAAATGTAAAATGGGATGCAATAAATCAAATTTAGAAAAAAGTGATTCTTTGTATGCTAATCAAAATGTAAAATTTATGTAATTTATTCTGTTCATTATTGATGATTTACTGTGAAAAAATTATGCAGAATAGATTCCTATTTCTAATCCTTAAATTTTACAACTAATCGCCAGTAGTATAGTAAAATTTGGAACAAAATATATTGAATTCCTATTGAGATGTATTAAAAGTATGTAATCTTTTAACACATCTCAATAGGAATAACGTTGGAAGTAATATAACTTGTAGAATTTAAAGAGACCTTCACTTTAATGTTCACTCAAAGTCATTTAAAAACCACTGAATGATAATTTGATCGTTTTATTATCTTATAAACAAAGGAACAACCATATTGTTATGTTCTGTGAATGAAAAGGCAATTTACATATTTAAAACATGGTGAGAATGATAGTATATACTTGTTAATCTTTACAAGTTTATACGGTAAGTAATATGAAGTTCCATTAAAAAGCATATCTTTGAACTATCTTATTTAATAGAAGATAGAGCATAATTATTACATAGAAGTGTTTTCAAATAAAATTTACTAAAATGAGTATATTGCAATGTTTCATTTAAATACATGGGATAATAGTATTACAGTAAAAAGATGCAACAATTTTTTTCTTTGACATTCGTCTCCAAATGGCGTCGTAATTTGTTTTTCTGTTAAAGATCTATTGATTTAGGTGATCAGGCACTTTAATTTATGCAAGTAACTTATTATTAGGCATGATAAAAATACATGAAGCCAGTTATAATTCTTTTATGACAACAATACTGCTTACTTTTTAGAACAAAGTAATTATTATGAAGTGCTACAGTTAAAAGTTTTAATTCATAATACTGTGCACAATATATAGTTTTTTCATTCAACTTCACAATACAAGAATATCAAAATTAGTTTTTTTTCCATGTATCAATAACTTTGTATTAAATCTATAGCTAATGGAATATTTTTTCTCAAGAAAAAGATGTTTCTGTATTGCATTAACTAAATTAGATTTTCGATAGAAAAATTAAGCAACTCATTAAAATGATGTAAAATAAAATATTTTTTTTATTCATTGACAGCTTTGGCACAAAAATGTCCTTAGCAGAGAAAATTGAACAAAAACTTTTAAAGCAATAATCTAAAAATACATTTATAAATGTTATTCTTATAAAACTATATTATATAAAAGATAAAAGGTTTACAACACATTACACATTAATACAGTATAAAATCTTTGGCATGATAAAAACAATATTTATAATAGAAATAAATTCAGTCTATAAAACTATGGTAACTTTAAGAGTCAAGGCAAATTTATATATAAATATATATTCAAAATGTAAATAAATTATATAATTAGACAATATTTGCAATATAGTCATCAATATATAATGAGCATAATAAATACTCATTGATCAATGTTCACCAATGAATAAAAATTCAATATAATCGTCAGTCTTTTGGTAAAATATATGAAGCACTTATGATAATATGGAACAAATATATAAAATAATGCTCTCTACCTTAAAAAAAAAGGATGTATTAACGTCTAAAATTAGTTTGCTGCAAAGCAAGCATTGTATGATGATGAATTGAATCCAACAATTTTTCCATTTCACCCATTAAAGGATGAATAATATCAGCTTTATACTTCAACCAATTAGAATCCGGTGCCCGATAGAGCAGCTTTTTGAAGTTAACATAACTTTGCCTAGAATAGAGAAATTAAATTCATTAAATTAAATATAATGTTGAAAAAATTGTTTATTAGATATACAGATATTCTGAAAATCTTATTGATATTTAGTTAAAAAGCAGTTTCAAGAATAAATCATTGAATTCATCTTACTACTTCATTTTCCTCCAAGCCATTACATAATTCAAAACAGATTTTCATGTTAACAGGCTTTATACATAAAACATTCAAAAGTAGGATGTGAAATTTTTATATAAAGAATTTGTTGCTATAAAAATCAATTTTTAAAAAAATATTTAATATTATATATGTGTGTTCCAAGAAATAAGTCTAAGACAAATCTTAAGATGGGAGCCAACTACTGAAAAACTTCATTTTGATTAGTAGATTGTTGAAAATTAATAACAGTGAATAAATGCTCCACTCAGCAAATTGGTAGGCAAAGGTAGATTTCTATGTATTTAAGTTATTGTTTTTAAACTCCCTTCAATCCTTAAGTTAAAAAAGAATATTACTTATGGAAGCAATCATGATTTTTGATTTTGTTATTGCATTATTCAGCATTTACTGACACATATAAAAATAAAATACTAATAGAAAAGTTTTGTTTTCAATGTATAATTCAAAAGATTTTATATCTGTTTTCGACATTTGCTTAATGTTAGCAATAAATACTTCTGCTACTTTATGATTATTTTCTTTATTCTATTAAACTTTAGTTCACATACATTTAAATAATTTAAAAGTAAAGGAAGTAGACATGAAAGCTTTCTTTACTTTTAAAACTGACTGTTAACATTATGTTAAAATAGTTTCAAATCATTTTCCAGATTCTGTATATTGCATCTGATAAAAAAAACTTAACACAAAACTTGTTTGTCTTTATGAGAAGCTAGTTTGCCTAACTGGATTTTGACCATAAGAAAGTCATAAGGGAATAGCCAAAAATCTAATTAAAATCAAGCAAGATAATATGCCTTATCAAGCAAGATAATATGCCTTATTTATCAAGCAAGATAATATGCCTTATATGTATGTAAATTTTTTAACTGAGGGTGGCATTATATTCTATGGATCATGATCGATGAAGATCTGCAAAAGTTTTTTCTAGAATTGCATCATGAGATTCATTGCAACATACAATTTTATTATCAGGAATATACCTAACAAATCTCACTTAAATCTCTCAAATGGGGGAAGGGGACCTTCAAATATTAAATATTTCCTCTTGCCAGAAAACGATTTTTATTCTTCGAATACACGGATGTTATAATGCATTTAATTTTTAAAAAAAATCAGTACAAAAATAACTAATAAAGTATATAAATAGTCATTCCAATACTCAAAATTATAATTTCTATAATAATGAGAGCATGAACATTCAGATACTGTTTTTATATGAAAATAAAGATTAAAATATTTTCATAATGCATTTTATGTGTATCTGCTAGCTCTTTAGTTAGAAATGGAATAATAAAACTCCTGTTATAGGTATTTAATGTATTTTAAACATTCTAATAGAAAATAAATAATCAAATGTAGACTGTTTAGAATTCTGAAGCAATTTTGAAGTTTAATGAATATAGATACTGTTTGTGCAAAAGGATAGAAATGAAAACACTTCATAATATTGATGGCATATAGTTACACCTATCCGAGTCCAGTGTTTAGCATACTTAAAGTTTAATTTGCCTGACGGTTCTAAAGTTCTCAAAGTGATGAGTTAGCTGACCTATTTAGTGAATTAAATGTTCAAAAATTCAGAATTATAGTAATTACTACAGTACCACATTTTATGAAACATAAAGAACCATTTCTGATAAATAAACAAATATGAGCAACAAAATATTGCTTACTCATGTTAAAAAAGTTTTTTAGAAAGATATACAGACTATTTTAAAGCATTATTCTAATTACTGTCTTATCTTAAGCAGCACATCATTCTGGCAATTGCAGAATCATGTGGAAGTTAACAGCATGCAATAAGCAAATTTTGATTTTGAAAGAGGAAAAACTAGTTTTATTAAATTTCAATCTTTCTGTGATATCTTTTTATTGACTTGTAAATTATGACTTTTAACACTTTGTATATGAATACAAAAATATCTAAAAATAAATATAATCATTAACTTACAGAATCATTGAGTTGAAATTTAAAAAAAAATTAGTATCAACTCTGAGAATTGAATTTTTAATATTAGAGTATAAAATATGTCTAAGTTATAATTACTTGAGCTTTTCTTCAAGAAGAGTTGTATAGCTTAATGTGCGTTGAACAGTATCAGAAAAGTTTTTTAAAGTTCTGATGCCTTCATTGAGATTGTTTTCTGCAGCCTTTTTAAGTTCCGATTCTCTTGTTAATGCAGATTCAAGCTGTAAAAGAAAATTCCACACAATATTAAAAATTTTAAGTTTCAATAGGCTTTTTAGTAATCATAAAAGAATACATACACAGCAAGTTTATTAACCTCTTATATGCTTAACATGAATAAATATATGCCCTGCAGAATTTTGCATTGACTGCCGTGAACTCTACATTATATATTAGCAACTTTTGATGACCACTTGATTTGCCAGGACTAATGGTTGCTAGAAATCAAATATTTTTAAAACTATGTTTTCATAATTTTTTCAGCAAAATACTTTTATATTAGTAATGTTTAGTACATGAAATTTTCATGCGTCTTCCTGCAGTCGGTTCTAGGTAACAAATTTTTTCTGCTATTGATTATTTTTTAATTATTTCTTAAAATGCTTAATTAAATAATAAAAATATGTCAAACTTCAATATTTTTGCTCTTCAATCCTACAATTTATAAAATAATTATGCCAAAAAATATTTCATATGTCAATTTAAAAATGTTAATAATTATCTTTTCAAAGGCTTGACTTAAACATTAAAGGATGCATTGTTTAATTTTCATGGATTTTAAACTGTCCATTTTAGATTCAGGTCATATGATGTTAATGAATTCTTTCCCTACAGATAAAGAACTAATTGGCTATTATAACCAGCTGGTTTGTCAGGAATACTATTTAAACTTAATTTTATTTAAATTTTATGATATAATTTTATGCTCATGATTCTGGAAAATTAGAAGATATTAAAGCTGTGTTATTTTAATTATCCTAAATATGCTCAGTTCACTGTGTAAATGAGCCTTTTTAATGGAGATCATTCCCATCACAACCTAGAATTATTCCAAAAATTATATTCCTGTTCATTCATTTTGCAAATTTCACATTACAGTATCTTCAATTTCTTATTTAGCTTTCAGTAAATAAAGAAAGCCACTCAATCAGATCTTTGATGAAAAAATAAAAATGATTTGAATATCATGCAACAAGGTAATCAATCTATGGTTGAGAATTAGGAAAATAAATAAATAAAAATTAAAGTTGCCAAAATGTTGAAAGAAGTTTGCATGATTATTTATAAAAAAAAATCAGTAAAATTTATTTTTGGGCAATAATATTTGTAGAAGTTATCACAGAAAAATTTCAAAGCTTAGCAAAATTTTTTAATTTGTTGAAATTTTAATTAAAAATTTTGCCTTATAAAATTGCTCCATTTTATATATTTCTGCTTTCCGAAACATATACGTGCCAAGTTCTGTGGTCAAATGATACGGCTTTAGAGTGTCAATATGCAGACACACACTCATTTTTATTATCAGAATAGATTAGTTATCTTTTATGATCTGCTGGTTCACCAGGATTAATAAATTTTTTTTAGAGAGTATTAAATACTTGTACACCTTGGTCTTTTAAATAATGTCTTCAGCAAAATAATTAAATTTCAAATTTTGATATTCACACGACTTATTATTATAGAAGCTTTACAATATTTTGTTTATTGTAATATCTGTCACTATTTTTCTGTCAGCTGTCATAAGATTTAAATTTGAAATAGAACTTCAATAAATACAAAAAATTTTTTACTGAAATTAAGTTTCTTAATTTTTTTTTTTTTCATTACAGAAAACCGAATCTTTCAGCATGACAATCTCATATGTACCACAGAATATTTTCTAAATAATCTATGCAGTATTTCAAATAATAATTCAATAAAAAAAATTGATTTTTCATAAAATTTACTTTTACCTTAAAAAAGATTTAGATGCAGTAAATATTTCATTTTATTTCAATCTATAAATCTATTTCTGAAGATAATTAGAAAAAAATTAAATTTTATACAGTCCTTTGATCCCAAAAATAATATTCACTTAAAATTATTTTGATAATCTAATGTTTCAATCTTTTTCAAGCTTGATTAGATTATAAAGCTTTGAATATCATTACTTTAGAGCAATAAACACTTTCATTTTTGAGATAATCAGTTTTAGGTAAGTTCTAAACACTGATTGGTATATATATATTTAAAGATGGCTGATAAACAGATCTAAAGTTGTGTGTTTTCATATAATAGATACATTCAAATTTTCATAACACTTTTAATTGCAAAACAGTGGAATATACTTCATTAAAATTATATTAGATATATGTGGTAATTAATAATTTTTGAAATTAGTTGTAGGTCTTGAATGGATTGCATATCATGTATATATTAAATAATATACGATTTAAATAAAACTTAATGATTGAATTAATGATATAATAATTTTAAAATGTCACGGAAAACCTTTTTTAAAAAAAGAAAATAATACTTTTCACACTTATTTAATTTCTTAGAAACACAGAATATATCTATTTTGTGAGTTTTGTTTGCAGTAAGAATTGATTTATCTTCAATTTGAGTTTTTGTCAACATGATGAGAAAACAATGATAAAATTTAAGGTTTTCCAGCACTCATAACATGCACATGCAGGTGGAATTCTATTTTTGTTATTTATATTTGAATAATTTATTTTATTATTTATAAACATGCAAAATGACACTTTTCTGCTCTCTAATGCCTCAATAAAACTGCTTTCTTTGTATTATTCATGTCGATATTTATTTTTCATAGAATATAACATTTAATACATGTTTATGACATTTACCTCTTCTTTCCTCTGCAGTAATTTCTTGTTATCCAACACTAGTTTATAGCAGAATGTTCTGTCATCAAAGTTTCCTTTTGATGCATTATTTAGGTACCATTCAGATATGACCATACACAATTTTTTTCGTGGTCCAACAAGTCTGGAGAAAAAAAATTATAATTTTTTATTTAATACAAAGTTTAAAAAATCCTAATTCCTACAATGAATATGCAAATAAAAGTTTTTGTTCATCTAATAAAGCTTACTGAATTCCTATTTCTTTCAAATCCTCTTCTGTGAGTAACCAAAACATATCTATATCAATACCATGGTTCTCAAATACATAATAGTACTTTGAAAGTTTCATCTCATTAAGCAACTTTAGAAGATCTGTTTGATTTGAATGAGAAGATTTCATGCCTTGTTGATTGCCTATAGTAAATAAAATAATAAAAGCATCTGTTTTGAAAAATTCAATTTGATATTGAGCATATTTGCTTCTAAGTAATTATAAATTTCATTAAAAGCTTATATACACACAAAATAACATTTAAAAAATAATAACTGGGATAAAATTTTTCAAATATCCATACAAACAAAAAATAAGAGTTAAGAATTTGAAGTGAATATGACACATCAAGATTATACAGAAAGCATGTACATATTCTTTAAAAAATTACATTTATTAATTTTGTGAACAATATTCAATTGCTTTTCTAATACAGTAAAAACTTTTAATGCTCTAAGATATATTATAAGGAGTAACATTCAATGTAACTATCAAAAATATATTCGAAGTATCACATCACAAAGAAAACTTTATATTTCCATAAAAAATTCATTACAATTCTTTATGTGTCAACTGTAAAATAATTTAATATATAATATTATTAATTTCTTTTAATATAAAATCAAAATTTGCAATTAAAAGTTTGTTGATGATTTTATTTAATTTTTAACAGAGACCATCATATTAGACCAAAATTATTAACTCAGAAATTTAGTTCCACAGGCGTAAATATTTATCATAAAATAGTTTTTACAAAATTTATATATTGAATTTTTCTTTTACTGTTAATATAAATCGACATATTTTACTTTTCATTGACTTTACAAACTATATTTAAGAATTGTAGCAATTAAAACATATTCAAAATCTATTGATTATAAAGATAAATGTGTGGTCATATGTGTATTTTAACACTCTTCAAGCATATTGTTTGATTTATAGTTACCAAATTTGGCACATATATATCTTGGAGAAAATAAATATACACTAGGATAAAAACAAAAATGGGCTTATTATTTTTTTTTAAGATTTTAGTTTGGAAATAGTATGGAATAGTGCCCTTTAGGTTCAAAAACAATATATAAAAATTTGGTTGTAATATTATATTATCTTGAGGTGTTACAAAAAGTTTAAAATTAGTAAAAATAAATAAAAAAATAAAAAGGGGCTATAAATTTCTTTTCTTAGATTTTAGTTTGGTAATAGTGATGAACAATTAGCTTTTAGGTTGTCAAAGAATTAAAAAAAAAAATCTGATTGAAATAAAACAGTATTTCAAGATGCCCCAAAAAAGTTTAAAGTTTATAAAAAAAATTGAAAAATTATAAACTTTGATAAAATATATTTTATGAATTTTTCATTCATAATGTTACAAAAGATGATTTTAAATACATATATGAGCATTACAATTAAAAAAATATTAATTACAAAGTATACCAACAAAAAATTTTTATATTCAATTTTGAATTTTTTAAACTTTTGTGTCCTTAATGATTACAAGTGTTACAATGGCAAAATGTTTGTTCCTACTTCAATGCCACATTAAATAGTTTTTTTAAAATTAAATTTCAACAAATTAAAAACAAATGCAATTTAGCCCAACTGCCAACAGATTAAATTGTTGTTCTGAAATTCAACATATATTTATTGTTTCATCGAATTTTTAATACCATGATTTTCTATAAATGCTGAAAGAGAAGGAGTCTGTTTAATATTTGTGTAATTAACAAGATAAATAAAAAGTGTTACACTATAGCATTGCGGAATTTAAAAGACAGATGAATCAACAGCATTTTTAATAACAATTTGATGTCATGGGACTTATAAAGGAGAGTTCATATACAAAATACACAGAACTTATGCAACCAAGAAGAATCATAGATATGAAGTTGTAGCTAATTAGTTTCTCTGAAATTAACTATAAACAATATTCCCAGCAAGCCATTTTAGTCATTCTGATGTGACCAATGATAAAAAAAAATGCAAAGACTCACAATTTCTTTTGGCACATAAATGAGCATCTACTAGATTTTTCACTTTCAAATGTCCATTTTTAACTGCTAAACTTCTAGCAGTTTCTCCAGATTTTGATTGTGAATTTGGATTTAAACCCTAAAAGAGTAATAAATAATAAATAAACAAATATATTTTTTTCAAATAAGCAAACATCTATAAACAAACCCAGAGCAAATTTCGATTTAAAAAAGAATATGCATGTGTGTGTAAGTAAGTCTACAGTCAGGTCATTTGACCATAAGCACTAAATTTGACATATATAGTTTGGTAAGTGAGAATGAGCACATTTATGCAAAATGTTTTGAAATTTTAATTAAAAATGGAGTGACCTTTTTCCATTTTTCCCATCATAACTTTTGAAAATGTTATAGCATAAAAAAATAAATTTTAAATAGTCACAAAAAAAAAACAACTTATTAAATAATCCTGAAATTTGGTAATTTGTGAAATATATATAACTAATAATAATTTCCAACAACAAATTATTACATTGTTGTGCAGAAATTCAAACTATTTTCATTGTTTTACAAACTATTTAAATAGCATGATTATTTTCCTCATTACTAAAGTTTCAAAGAAAGTTTGTTTCATATATATGTAAATTACGAAACAAAATCTGCAGTTATAATACTGTTACATTTAGTAAAGATAAATGAACATCTATAATTGTTAACAGTGCTATTATGTCAATGGTCCTAAGAAATATGTTCGTATGGAAGAACAGGTAAAAAAGTTTAAATAATTTGGTGATATCTAATAATTTGGTAGAATTATGGATATGAAATTGGCACTAAATAATTTATCTGAAATTTTATATGACCAATATTCTGGCCTAGTAGCTCAAGGAACATAGTAATAAATAAATAATTAAAAAAAAACAATTTGATTTCTAATAATAAAACAGATGCTAAAATTAATTTCACAACTAAAACATAAAATGAGAGATAGTTTAATTAATTGCATGTGATTTTACAATTATTTATACAAATAAATTGATATTTGAAGCTGAATGGAAATTACATATTGTAAATAGTTTAAAGTAAGGGCATGATGCAACTCTTCAGTAATGAGAACATGCTATGACCTTTCACAGTGGCCACCATATTTATGTAATTGAAAGGTGGAAAGAAAATTCACTATAATTTTATAACAGAATTAATATGCCATCAAACATGTAATTATAGTTGCAAAATAATAACACCACCACCCTTTCATATTATTAAATTGATACTATTCTAAAGCCTGCTTTATGATTTTTTTTTTTTAAATTAAGTCGCTAAAAATTATAAGGATGCAAAAATAAAAACATTTAAGAAAAATAAGAAAATACCTCACTTTTCATATGTGTATACATATGAAAAGTGAGTGTTCTTGATAAATATCATTTCATATTAAATTCAATGCAGACTAAATTTTTATGAGTATGATAAATATGATCACAAGGTCAAATTTGCCATAAAAATGGATTTCATATTTGCATATTATAGCAGCATAGGAATTTTATTCTGAAAATTTGCCCCTTTTTTCCTTGGAAATAAGCTTGCATTGTTTAACCAAGCAGAAGACAGAACATTAAAATAACAAAAATCAAGCAAGATTTAAAGGCAGTAGTTTGATATTTTTCAAAATATAGTTAATCTATGATGATAAATCCATGCATTTATTTGACAGTTATATTACTTCTATAACAGCATTTTTTATACTAATATTCTATAGCGAATGAATTAATGTGTCAAATTTTCTTTAAAGAGCTTTTTTCCTAAGAAGTTAAAATAACAGAAAATTTTCTCATAAACATACAATGATCTACTTTTTATACAAAAACAACTTCATGAAACAGAAATGTGTGAATTAGAATTTTTTAAAATTTATAAATCTTATCTAAAAAAGACTAATAATCTATTAAAATTTAACTTTAACTTTGCAGGAAATTACTTACTAATCGCAGTAGATCTTGTACAACCATTTCATGTCCAGCAGCAGATGACAACATTAAAGGAGTCAGCCCTTCTTTTTTATCTCTGAAAGAATGAAATTATAAGTTTATTGTTATGAAATCTAGAAACTTGCTGACGAATTCCTTTACTTAAAATGTTTAAGGTTGTAAATTGCGCATGGAAATATATATAAAATATTCTTCATGCCTTTAAATACATATACACATACCAAGAATCCATTTAAAATTTGAAAAGAAAAGGAAATTTGATTTAAAATATGCTAATAGGACAAATGCTTACTATTGAAACTTAAAATTCTAGATAATGCAAATTTAAAGGTGAGGAACTAATTGGTTAATAGTGCTCTTGTTTTTATATTGATGATATGAAACTGCAACATAAGAATTTTAACATTTTTAGAATTCTATCAAATTTTTCACTCAATTCTTGATGTGGTAGCACTTTGAACACTGGAGTATTCCTGATTACAATGCATGTTTAATATTTCTAGTAATTAATAAAAATGTTATAACAATGGTGCAGTCTGTGTGTCATTGATTTAGAAAAATAAAAAATTTCAAGCTTTTCAAAACAGAAAAAAAAAAAAAAAAATGCTGCTTAGTTCATTGATAAAAAAATTAATAAATTTTAAATTAATATATCACCAATCATTTTATATATTTCAGTGAATGGTTATTATGAATTTTCCCTGCTATTTTTCACATACTTGGCATCCTCTTGAATAAGAGGAGTTAGTAAGAGTAACAAGTGTCCTTACAAATCAGCCTAAAAAATTTCAAAAATTTTGATAAGAGGAATAAAATTTATATTTATTATCTTAAATAATAAAAAAAAATTACTGAGCTTAAAGCCAATATTGAAATTTATGCACATTCATCATTTCAAGACCTTGACAAAAGTAAATATTATAGAAGGAAGGGGGGAAGGTAACAAATAGAAATAATTCTTATAAATTATGAAAATCTGGCAAATTATAAATGGCAGATACCATTCATTTATTAAGCATTCATTATTGATACAAATGTCAATGAACTAATTTAAAACTGACAAGATTTGGGACAAGCTTCAATATTATATATGTGTGTGTATAGATGAAATAATGGAAAATTAAGTGATAAATATGATATACATAAGTACTAAAGGAGACATATCATATAGTTGAAAAATAGATGCTCAAAATTTCAAAATAAATAAATACAAAATAGCAATTAAAAAAAATTTGCTTTGAAACCAAATGTATTAATATTAATTTGACAGAGAAATGCATCCTGGAATAATAATAAAGACATACTAAACATAATTATTCTACATGCTATAAATATATACTACTAAGAAGAACATTCTGTCGTCATAATCATAGTAGAAAAAAAATATATATGCAAGAAAAGGTAATTCGAAACTATGAATGAGTAAGAGCAAAATAAAAGAGTTCATTTATACAAGTTCATGCCAAAATTTCTAAACATAATAAGTAAATTATCCAGAGCTATATTTTATAAAATTCCTTTTTTTGTGTGTGTTTTGTAACAGGGTTTTTTTTGGTTAAACATCGTTCTCCATCAAATTATAAAAAATATTATAATGAGAATGATACTCTTTAATTTAAACTAGAATGCATTATTGGATTTTCTATAGCATTAAAATGTTAAGTTCAATATCATTGTAAAGAAAAGGTTAAACTTTAACTAAATTCTTAAAATGAAAGTTGGTATTTTTTTTCAACCATGAATATATCTTTATTTAAAATATTTTGATATAAACAGGCCTTCAAGTATAAAGTAAAAATGAAGGGTATTTGTTTATTTTTTTATGGTCCCCAAATTTACTTGTTTACTAAAATGGTATTTATTATTGCATTTTTAATCTTTTATTGGATTATTTTATTTGCGTTATTTTTATTACAAGAGTAATAAAAATAAGCAAGTGCTGAATTAAGTTTTTTAAGAATAAAATGCAGTAATCAGTACCCACAAAATTAAATCCTTTTAAAAAACAAATCAGGAAGACTATAATAATATAATTAAATATTGTAAAAGCTATATTTGAAAAAGATTTTTTATAAAGATAAATAAATAATAACACATACACATGATCTATAACAGCTCCCTTTTCTATTAAAAGTTGCACAACACTTCTATGTCCAAATGCAGCTGCATATGAGAGCGCTGACCAACCTTTGTTGTCACAGTCATTAATAAATGCACCATGCTGAAAATGGAATACAGTATCTAAGTAAACAGACTTTAATTTTTATTTAGTAAATATGAAGAAATTTGAATTAAAAAATTAAGCTATGAACAGATTCTAGATTTGACTAAAAATATGCAATTGTATTTATAGCTTTGCTCTGATACTCTACAACTGATCTTAGATTTCAGACAGATAAGTACATTGCTTAAAAGGAAACGAAATATAATAAGTATAAAAAGATAAATGTTTACATAGGAATAACAAAACTGCAATAAATGATTATGCTGGTGTTTTTTTCCCCTCTGCTTTTGATTATTTTCAATCCCTAATAGTGAAAGAAAGAAATATAATGAGATCTGACAAATTTTGAGTTATGTTCGCCTCCTACTTTATTAAAATGGATTGATCTAATACCAGATCATTCTTACTTAGTAATTTGTTAGTGCTAGGATTAATGGTACATTTAGCTATTTTGCAGACCTAGTTGGAGCACATTATCAGGTTTTTGAAAATAATAATAATTGACTTTACTCAAAAATAAATCTTAATAAATTTCCAATTTACAATGTAACAAAAGTTTAAAAAGAATTTCAATTTTAATATTATTAAACATTAAAATGTACAGCCACAATATTGAAAAAAATTAGCACAGTATGCATACGTGCACATAGTGTTAGTGTTATAATGCTCCGTCTCTAACCTGCACTTATTACTAAAAAAATGAAAAAAGAACTTTCATCGTATAAAATGATAAGATAGTTATTTTATGTAACTCTGTTTTTTGTAACTTTGTTGTTTATTAATGTGTATACATAAATTCATTTACAAGAGCTCAGTTTTTAAAAACTTGTTTCTTTTTAATATATGTATTCATTATATTCTAATTTAATGAATGAGAAAAATTGTTACAGAAATTTATAATTTGATAAAGAAATTACTACTGCATTCAGAATTTTTTTTTTTTATTAACCTCTTTTTGTTAAAGCAGCAGTTTCTACAAAGGATCTTTTTATATTTAAAGGCTCTTAATATATTATTGCAAAAGCTAGTTTTTCAGGACTGTATATGCTTATCTTTTATGCAACTTAAAATTTTTATTCACTTGTTCCTGTTCTTCACTGAATTAATGGAAAGGTGCCATATTTTCAAGGTATCACTAAGGAGCTTATTGATGTGTTTAAAGCAAAAAGACATTTAGTCTGAATTCTACAATAATTTCCCTTATATTTTGTAAACTTAACTATATTATTTAATATCCTTTTTTTTTTTATAAATTATTATAATAGATCAAGAAGAAATAATAAACTTTGAACAAATATCTTATAAGGTGCTTATCAAATAAAATGTAACATAATCAGTTGATTGAATAATTAATAATCCAATATATTATGATAACTTAATCATGCTTTAATTTATTTAATAATGAATTGTATAATTCAATGGAAATATACATTGTAATTTACATATTTTATAATTCATTGAAATTGTATTTTACAGCTTTATTTGCTTGATAACTGAATTAGTACTATTTTTTTTTTAGTTGACTTGCTATATTATTCATTCAGCTGAACAGTTTTAGTCAGCTGCATGATTTGAAACCAGCTACTGTTAAAGTTAATTTACAAATTAATAGTCAAATATAATAAACATTAAAATTTACATTTAACAAAATTATAATAAGGAAAGTTTGTTCTGAGCTTGTACCATAAGTTAATCATTATAAGTATCTTAACTAAATGGATAGTTGGAATTTGTATAAATTTTCTATTTACACTTGTAGTTTGATTTTTAACTCCAAGTCACATAATCCTTAAACCAATTGTCTTAATGTAATTTTTTTAAAGATATGAACTTACTCAAATAGTGTGAATTTTTATGCTTTTCTTCAAACAATAAGAATTCTATTAATCAAATTTATGGCAACCAATACTCAAAATCAATTAAAAATTTTAAGTATTTATCATAAGATTTAATACTTACATCTATTAACAAACTGACAGCATCAGTACTGCCACATTTTGAGGCCAGTATCAGTGCAGTATGTCCATCATGGTTTTTTAAATCAGTAAATGCCCCTTCTTCCAGCAAAAGTCCAACAATTCTTAAGTTAGCACAGCAAGATGCATACATCAATGGTGTCCAACCACATGAATTTTGCTGATTAATGATTAATTTGTTTTCAGTGCTGAAAAAAGGGAATTTAAAATTTTCATTAATAATAAGTTACACAATAACAAATATTTTTTAATACAAATTGGCTAAAACAATAAAATCACATAACTTTGACATGGATGAAGCTTACTTTCTAAAGAATTATAACTTCAAAAAAAAAAAAAAAATAGGTGGCCAGAATCTGTAATATACCAAGTTTAGTCCTCAAATGAAACAGGGTACCCCACTACTCAATAAAACCCTAATTCACGAGCAAAAAATTAAGAAATTGAATTTTGAAATGATATGTTACTTAAAAATTTCATAAAATGGAATATACTAATGCATTTAATATTGCTGATATATCACAAAACAATTAGAATGCAGATGGATGCCCCAATAAGAAAAAGAGGATGAAGAAAAAAATGTTGATTCCATTCATGTGGGCAAGATAAAATTATGGTACAGTTTATAGTAACTATATATTGTGCTGAAAAATGTAAATATAATAAATACAGTCTATAAAATTTCATTTATTAACTATCCTTTAAATTAAATTATTTAAGTATTATATAAGCTTTTTATACCGAAGTGCCAGTAATAAGTTTAAGAGAAATCCTAAAATAATTCCAAAGATTAAAAATATATATTCAAATTCCATTATTAATATTCCATTACACATTCTAAGACACATTTCAGAATCATTAGGTGCAAGAAGTTCAGAGTTCTGCAAGTATACTTTATTAAACCCAAAAACATAAGAAAAATTATGTCTTAAAGACATGTAAAAATAAGTATAAAGTATTGAGAAAACTTTTCATCAGTGATCTGAACAAATATTTTTAAGGCATTATCGAATGATTTACTTCTATTGTTATGTTATTTTAAATAATGCAAAAAAATTTTGTCTCGTCATTTTTTTTCTTTCTTTTAAAAGCAACTATTGCCGGGGTATAAAATTTGAGGTTTAAAAAGTAAAATCCTTTGACAAAAAATTGTATTCCTTTTAAGATTATTAAAATTAGGTATAGCCTTGCATTATACTAAATTATATAATTCTGCCTTGTTTTAATGAAAAAATTATAAATTTAAGATGAAATCAAATTTTTTATTGGAATTTGCAGCCGAGAGTCAGTATAAGTTCAATAATATTAAAAAAAAAATTATGTATCTATACTATAAATACAAATAAATAAGTTTTAAAAAGTATTAGTAGAATTAGTTTCCGAATATATAAATAATATAAAATACTTTTCAATTATATCAATGACTCGTTCTTCACACCCAATACTTGCAGCAGTATGTAAGTCTAGCATATGTTCATTTTCCTCTGGAAGTAATTCTTGAAATAATTTAAGATCCATTTTATCCTAAAATTTAACTTTCTTAAATAAAAGATTTAGTAATCCATAAAAATAGCAAGAACTTTTTAAAGAAATGTTCACAACATGTGCGACACAGTAAAGGATTGTTTATAAATCTCCAATTGAATTGAATGCTTGAAAACCGAAAGTTACGTAAAATATTATTAACCAATAAGAGCGATTTACGGTTCCTTTATATGCAATGACGTCATATAGATTTTTACTTTCCAAACTATTATCGCTCTAGAGTCTCTAATTCTAATCAGGTAATCAGGTAATCAGGGAGAGTCAGTTTATATCAGTTTAATTTGTTTAAATACATCTCATTTTGAAACAGTTCTAGAATTATTGTGGAAGGGAATTTGAACCTGGTGAGGATGAGCGTGGAGCTGGTAAAATTTTTGTAAACTTTCATGAAAATTAATTTAAAAGTTTCTTGATTATAGAAATCAACATTTATATACATGGCGAATTTTCAGTAGAACTTGACTTTAGATCGTCATCTGACCGCGGTTCAAAATTACGAGATCCATCCCAAAATAGCCCTCGTGTTGCTTTAAAAGGGACGTTAATATAACTAAACTAAACTAAACCAGTAGAACTTGACTTAGAAACTAATATCCGCCGATCTTAAAGCTAAGATCATACCACCAGGCACGGCACCAATCTCCCATTAACAGCAGTAAAACTCATCTGTAAAATTTTAATAAAATACTTAAACTGAATATACTTGCATAGAAGAACCTACATCAGGTCGATGTATTTATCTAAGTTATTCGATGTATTTCATATTATTTAAAACTCAGCATCAAAATCATTACGATAATTCATCAGATTCAGAATGGTATGGAGTTCGTCCCTCTATTCCTACTTGACTATTTTGACAAGGTTGTTAGTGAATGCGGATAGAAGGAGAAAGGCTTCGAGAAGGGTTACATATGGTCTGTCCTAAGGAAATGTTTTCTCAGATAATTGGAATGAAGTTAGTATGAAGTGATACAAAATGATCACCCTAAATGAGTAGATGAAAAAAATGTAAAAGGAAAGAAGTGCCATTCTCTTGTCATTATCCTTAATACATACCAGGCCATTACATTGGCATGATGTGAAGTAAGGATACTGAACATTAGAAATTCACAAGCATCTATCAGAAATACCATTGATAGTGTTGTGAATGATATGAAGGGAATTTTTTTTTTGATCTCAGCTCTTGAATCCGGAATTCAACCGAGAAAAATACCGGATTTTATCTAGTTAATTCGGTTAGCTGTAAAAATAGCAGTACATCGATATATATATGTCGAGTCGAAAAAGGTTTCATCCAGTTCAAATACATACAGAACATGGGTATAGCTCATGATCACAGGTCTTCAAAATTTCCGTTGCAGAGAAAACTAAATGCTTTATTAAGTTTAAAATACCAAGTTAAAAGTCTATATCAGCATAAAATCATTTCTTAAAATTGCACTGCATCACTTTAAAGGCAGCTTATAAAGCGGGTTTTCATTTTTTTTTTACTAATTTTTTTTGATTACCCGGAGATTTATCAGTGCTGGTTGATTCCTCTCAAATCTTTGATATATAATTTAATGTCCATGATTACAAAGTATATTTAAATTGAGCTATAAAATGTAGTATTTTAATTACCTTAAAACTGCTTTATTTATTGTGAACATAAATATTTCTAATAAAGAATCCTGTTGCATCACAATTTCAATAAAAGCGTAACTGTCTGAATATTATATCCTTATTTTGTTTTGTGCTACTTGAAATTTCTTTTCTTGTTTCTGAAGTAAACTCCACAGATAATGAGCAAATTGTTTCTTCCTTAAATTTTGACAATTTTTGAAGTATTTTAAGTATACGAAACAGTGATAAAATCTTTTTTAAAAATAGTAAAACATGATAAAAAATTTAGGGATTGATTTTTAATTAATAAAAGTTTCAAAAATTCATTTTGAAATTCACATACACTTAAGTATATCTGTGCCAAATTTAGGCAGCTTTAGATAAAGTTGTTTGTTCAGTGGAGCATCAGCATTCCCGTTCGTCTCCTAGCTTTGTCCCCACTGATATATTCTACTTTAATTTTTTAATAGAGTAATTGATTCACAAAAATAGTTTTTTTTTTTTGCAAATAAATAAAGATTACAATTGGACCACAAGCAAAGTATAAGGAACAAAACAAATATAAAGGAAAAAATGCCATTTTCACTGAAGAAAAGGGTTATATAGAGATTAAACTATGTTAAATTAATTTCTTTAATATTTTAACAGCGGAATCACATTCCTTGGTGTTAAATGATATGCACCTGATCGCCACTAATTATACAGTTAACCATCTTTATACAGTTAAAGAATATTATTTTGGAAAATCTGCCTGATAAGTGTTTTATGATAAAGTCCAGCACACTCGATAGCGGGTGATCATGATTTATACTATAAGAAAGCGTTAAAATACAGGCAAAAAAGCATAGCAGAAGTGTATACAAAAATGGATCTTGAAAAAAAATCAGCAACGTATAAGCAGTAAATTGTAATCAAATATCAACAGCTCAAAAATCTCAGTGAGAATTCTATAGAGCAGTGATTCTCAACCTGTGGGGCGCGCCCCCTCCAGGGGGGCGCGAGCACATTAATAGGAGGGCGCGAGCATATCCAAGAGAAAATGTTACTTAAAAAAATTGATCAAGTGACTGAACGGAAAGAACACACACATACATACAAAACAAAATATATTTCCATATATTTAATAATTAACTTATTAAATTAAAAAAAACTTACTCAATTAAAAACTAATTTAATAATTATAAGTATCCTTGGGCCTGCCTTGTAGAGCAAAGTTTTTTGAAGTAGGGTTTAATATTAGAAATAGACACTCTCAGTTCTTTTTCTGTATTTAGTTGGGATCTATATTTTGTCTTCAAAGAAGCCACCGCAGAAAATCCAGTTTCACAAAGGTAAGATGTTGAAAATTGTAGTAGAATGCGAAATGCCCTTGTTTTTAGTGCAGAAAACTCACCATCCACTACTGCCCAAAATTCAAAGAATGATTTATTACTAAATTGTCTTTTGGTTTCGCCGCTTGCCGTGAAGTCTATGAAGGTTTCTTCCTCTTCAATTGAGAGTCCTTCGGGAGCATTTTGAAATGGATCCTTCATGTAACTTGAAATCAGTTTGTCGTCTCGAAGAAAGTTTTTTTGAAAACTTGCTAGCATTGATAAATGATTTTCAATGGTTACAAAAACAACTTTTACATGTTGTTCTTCAGCCTTGTAAGTTTTAATACAATCATTCAAATTTACCAACATTGTTAAGTTTTCTTGCTTTAAATTTCTGTTCCATAATTTTAATTTTCTACAAAAAGCATTAACTTTATCACTCGTATCCAATATATGTGTATTTGCTCCTTGCAGTTGAAGATTCAAGTTATTTAATTTCTCAAATATGTCGATTATGTAGCTCAATTTCATCACAAATAAACTATCGTGAAAATTCTCAGCTTCCGATCTGTTTTCCTCTTCTAGGAAAACTGCGATTTCTTCTCTTAATTCATAAACACGTAGCAAAAATTTCCCTCTTGATAACCATCTTACCTCGCATTAAAATAGTAGCTCTGAATATACTGCACCCATGTTTTTATAAAGTGCGGAAAAGATTTTTGATTTCAGGGGTCACATTTTTATATAATTTTCTACGGTTACAACCGTAGTTAACACAATATTCAAACCAGGACTTATTTCTTTGGAAGCCAAAACTTCTCTGTGGATCATGAAATATGTCCAGACGCACTGTGGCGATTTTTGTTTCACAAGTGCTTGAATACTTTGGAATCTTTCGGACATAGAACGAGCACCATCGGTGCATATTCCGACGCAACTTTTCCATTCTATGTTTGCTTCGTTCATGAAATCATTTAAGATAGCGAATAATACGAGTACTGTTGCTTTGAGTTCTTTTGGTTTGCAGAAAAGTAATTCTTCTACTACTGACAAATCATCACAAAATCTAACATAGGCAATGAAATGAGCCCCTTTATTACTGTTGTTGCCTCATCGAGTTGTATTGAAAACAATTTGTAACGTAACTTCGACAAAAGCTGATACTCTACACCTTCAGCTATATCAGCAATTCGACGGGCAACAGTATCATTTGAAAGAGGTATAGACTGCAACTGTTTTGCAAAATTATCTCCAGACATAATTTTTTCAATCTCAATTGCGGCTGGCAAAATAAGCTCTTCACCAATGGTGTGAGGCCTTTTACATCTGGCTATTTTATATGAAACTTTGTAAGAGTCAATTAAAGCTTTTTCATTCACAGACAAAGTTTTTTTAAACAATGATTTTTGCTTTTCATATGATTTTAATTTTAATTCGAAGAATTCTCTTGGTTTGTTTACGTACTCAATATGAAGCGTTTCCAAATGTCGTTTAAGTTTATTAGGTTTCATGCTGTCTGCCGCCAACACTTTTGAGCAAATGTTACACAGGGGCCTTTCTACTTCATTTACTTCAGTACTAGTGAATCCAAAATTTAAGTATTTTGAGAATATTTTCTTGATTTTATTTTCGGAACCACGCTCATCTGTGTACTTGCTGATGCTTGTCTATCGTCTAATGCTCGCTTACGCCAGCTTAAAAATTTATCCATGATTCTGCATAAGTCCGCTGCTGTGAATATTTAATACAGTGAATTGCAATTACACGAAAATATATATAACATACACATTCAGAATAGATTCAATAGCGATAGAAGGATCGACTCGAATGAGGTTGTCTGGAATTAAAATTGGCGTCATAGAACTTTCTCCTTCTTCTTTTGAGAAAACGTTTGTTCACATCTGCGCATGCTCCTAACTAAACTTTTAAGCTGACCAGACAAATTCCAAATTAATCGAAACTTCTCGCGAAACTGTGAGAATGCCCGATACGTCGGGATGCAAGAACAATAAAAACGTATAGGATTCTTGTTTTCTCAATGCTGAGGAGAGGTGTTGCAAAATGTGAATATTTTTCCGTATTCTTGGCAATTTGTAAAGTTTAAAATTAATGCTGTAGTGTAGGTTTAGCTCCAAAATACTCAAAATACATTAGTATTTATACATTTTATTGTATGCGGTGGGGAGGGGTGGGGGGCGCGATGAAAATTGGGCCGTGAATACTAAAAGGTTGAGAAACACTGCTATAGGGAGCAATTCTCCAAAGAGAGAATTCGCTCGACTACATCTTATGCACCTGTCTTCGCTTATATATCTTCAGCAATAAAATGTAGAACATCCATGAAAGAATTATGAATCTCGAGTTCTAATGAAGTCTAAAATTATAGCGTATTTGAAAACTTGCATTTGTGTCATCAAAGTAAATGAGGTCAGATATCATTGGGATATCATCTACACAGCATTTGTTAAAACCGTAGAGGGTATTATACATTTTTCGAACGATTCGTTAAAAAATGTTTTTTAAAAAAGAAAGGATTTTGGCATCAAATCTCTGGCAAAAGCTTATTATTCGAAATGTGAAATATCGTCTGTTGGTATTTATTTTTTTCCCTTTAAAATATCACATATAAACAGTTTGTAGATTGGAAGATATTCTTTTGTGCTTGTTGAGAAAAAATATTCCTAATTCATAGTACAAAGCAACGTAAACTGAATTGTATTAAAATTTCTACGCTTACTATAACAATATTGTTAATCGGAAACGAAAAACTGCTAATCATTACTTTTACATGAGAAGAATTCAAACGAATACCTGAAAATGGTGCATAGTATTTCAAATGTTTCTAAAGTGAACTTTCTGGTGACAAGATAAAATCTGCCGAAGCAAAAAATCTTTAGATACATCTGTAGCATAAATAAATAAAACAATAGCCAACATTTAAAAAGGTTTAAAACATATGCTTAAAAAGGTTTAAAACATATGCCCAAATATACTATTCAAGGTTAAACAGTTTTTAGAGCCTGATTTGTAATTATTTAACAGGAGATTAAAAAAGGAAATTGATTGTGACCTTGGAAAGTAGTAGAAGACATAGACATTAATACTCTAGGAAATTTTACGAAAAGACAATCTATTATGAAAATCACAATGTAGAATTCTGGATTATAGCCCAGAAAACAACTACAGGATCGAACGTTAAAAAAATAGTTATTATATTTTATGATTCATAAAATAGCTGTGAAATTGCTCTAAAAATCTATTATTTTTACAGTATACATATAATACTCTTTTTTTTAAATATGAAACTAACAGCAAAGGGAGGCAATATTACAGATCCATAATAATGCACTTAATTAATAGTTAATAATTACAGAGCATGCTCTTTTATTACTTCTAATATATTACAAACAACAAGATTATCATTCTGAAGGCAATTAAAACTTTTTTTAAGCGAAATAATGGAAAAAAAAAAGAAAAAAAAAAAAAAAAAAACTAGAATACTGTTAAAAAAAGAGGAAAAGGATGAAATAAAAAAGTTGCAAATGAATTAGTTATTTCATTTATGACTTTTTACGATTGTGATAAAAACAAATACAAAAACTTTAGTGAAATAAAAAAAAAAAAATGTATGAAACTGAAACTTGAAAAGAACACTTTTTTCGAATTATTCCGTTAAAATATTTCGATTACGAGCCAAAAAAATGTAATCAATTCGCTGAAACTCGGCGGGTTATGTAGAAGGATTGTTAACACGAAGCATATGAAATCGATTAAAAATTAGTGAAAAAGTGCTGTTTCAAAGAATATGGTTAAAAAAACTTTTAGAAAGAAATGGAACACTTCTTTTAATTCTGTAATCAGTGCAAACAAAAGGAATGAAAAAAAGTACAAAAAGAGACCAAAACAATTATTGCAATAAAAACTGCAGAGAAATTGTGAACGCCCAAGTAATTCGATTTGCGTTTTGCAATTCAAATTCATTCGAATAAAGTTTTTCCTTGAAATTTTTTTCCCAGCAAATATACGAATTTCTTTTTGGAAAAGCTATTAGTGAAAAGAAAAAGTGAATTAGTAAAGAAACGTTTTTATTTTTTATTTTGCTAACATTAAAGTTTCCCCTATTTTTGAGAATAATTTAACGAATTATTATTTATCAAACGATTTTGAACTCGATTAACAAATGGGAATTATTATTTAATTCGTTAAGAGAAATTGCTATTGAATTTATAAAACATTTAATACTGCTATTGAATTTATAAAACATTCAATACTGCTATTGAATTTATAAAACATTCAATACTACTACTTGATTTATAAAACAGATAAGTATAAAACATTCTAAATAATTAACTCGAATTTACAAAAATGAATTAAAAAAATATTTTAAAAATGTTTTTTTTATAATTGAAATCTTTTTTGTAAATACAGTTTTATTTATCACGAAAACAAATAATTTATTGTTACGGATATTTCCTTTGGGTTTTTTTACGATTTGTTGGTCGATGAAATAAAACATAGCCTTTTGATGACGGACGACCACGTTTAATGAAGACCAAAAGACGAGCACACAGAGAAGACAAATATACAGACTAGATGAACACAGATAATACACTACAACGAACAGTAACCCGTAAATAGTAATCATTAGTAATAACTACCATAGCCCACAAAGCGGTCAGACAGAATTCAGTAGAAGGAGGTTACCTGCGTAGCTTCTCTTTATGATCACACAAAGGTCTGCAATTATCCACTGCCTCCCCGTTTTAGCTCTATCCAACTGCCGATTCACTAATACACTTACTCTATACAAGACTCGATGCTGCTTGCACAATAAACATCAGGGCTCTGCTCACAGCTCAATTCAACAATTACTTGGGCTCCATAAAACACTTGTTCTTCACCGATCCAACTATTCCAGTGTTCTTCACTATCCTCTTGATGAAACGATACAAGATTGACTGCAGATTGAGAATGCCAGCCTTTTATAGTTCCCGGGAGAAGGGTAGAGAAGGTTCTGGACCAATCAAGCGTATCTTGGTTCCTATTGGTTCGACTGATAAAATGCAGGATTTCTAGTAATATTTCTTTTGTAACCAAATTCATCACCAAGTCGGTAAGTTTGTAACCAAGATCACTAATTTGGCATTCGAACAGCAACCAACAGAATTAATCATAAAACGGCCTTTCCAATGATTGAAATTACCTTGCTGGGAAGCAACGTTCAGGTGTGTAACAATATTTATAATATATTGTTTTTAATAATAGTATAAAAAATGTTGATCTGTAATAGCTTTTTCTTAACATGCTAGTCTCAGAGTTTGAAAAGAGATTCTTGACGGATGTTAAATGAATGATTGCACTGAACTTGGCAACTAACATAGAAATTGTTTATTGATAAAAATGCAGGTCTTGGAAAAGCGTAATTATGAATTTATCGCTATTAGGAACTGAGTTCTGAGGATTCTTCAAAAGAATTCCATGTGACATCATTTCCTGTTGGAAAATTGTAAACTATAGAAGCTGAAACATTCCTTTAATTTTCTCTTTGGAGTACTGAAAGCAGAGTCACTCTAGTTGAATGATGAAATGTTTCCTGTTAAGCGATTTGCTATAGTTTGTGTTGTTAGTATATACATATTAGCTGAGTTTTTGTTATCTGTTTTTTTTTTTTTATGTTTTCGAGAATATTCGTTGAACAAATCGACATTTTACGTCATCCAGAGTATTGAATTCATTAAACTCATTGAAAGATTTTTGTAAATAACAATATAAAGATTACGACTTTTATCTTGGCAGAAGGAAACTGAAGTTAAAGACAAAGCAATAGCATTTAAAATCATTATATTTTCGTTATTGTATAAATAAATTTATTATTTTTATCATATAAGATTTCTCATTAAATGTAATGGGACAACTTTTTATTTTAACTTTAAAAGTTGTTTTTTATCACATCGGTAGCCATTCAAGATGATAGACTTTTAGCGATATTTCTGGACTCTTCTCACTATTTTGACTGCTTGTTTTGAATAGCTAATTCAACGTTGAATTAGCTATTATTACAAAAATTATACCAAATTTGTTGGCTAAAATGCCAACAAATTTGGTATAATTTTTTCCCCGAAAAAGTGCATTTTGACTAAACCACTTAAGTAGGAATGATAATTTTATTTTATTGTATTTAATTTTTTTTTTAAAGTGCAAAAAGGTGTGTTTCGAAAAAGGGCACTTCGACTAAACCACTTAAGTAGGAATGATAATTTTATTTTATTGCATGTGAATTTTTTTTTAAAGTGCAAAAAGGTGTGTTTCGAAAAAGAGCATTTCGACTAAACCACTTAAGTAGGAATGATAATTTTATTTTATTGTATGTGAATTTTTTAAAACATAGACGCAATAAGTGAATGCGATAAAAAAATAAAATTTAATATCCCAAATTTCAAGCTATCATGTGAGAACATTATTATTTTCTAGGTTATTATTTGCCTTAATTAATTGGTCAATCACGGGATTTCTCTATCGCTATCTATCAGCCACCTATACAGTCCGCCTATATCAGCCGCCAGCTCTCTATACATATATATGCAACGATATTTTTTTTAAACTTTCATTTTGAATTTTTCTAACTGGGAAACACATTTTTGGTGCTCAGTCGATTTTAAGATGGGAAAAAAATCCCCCATTAGTTTTCTAAATATCAACCGATGTGTAATCTGGTAATATTGTGATTTTTTCAAACCGCTTTAAATTAATGACTTAAATTAATTAAGGGAATTCGTAAGAATTCAAATAATGAATAATTTTTAAATAAAGTTGTAACTTTAGTTGGCAATAAATCACCAAATGTGACAACCTTCTGCATTATTTTCTAATAGCTCTACTTTAATTAGTTGAAACTATCCTTTAATCAACAATATTTATCGATTAAATAAACAATATTTTAACCTGTTTGGTTTATTTTTTAAAAAACCCAATAATATTATTTTTAAAAGGCAATAGCACTTATTTCCAAGAGAAAAACTACAATAGCAGACGATAGATAATTCAAAAACTTTACAGTGAAGTCGACTCCATAATAAAACAACTTTAACAAACAATAGCTATTTCAAAAGCAATACGGTGAAATTCGATTTCAAAATAAACTACAATAACAGATTACAGATATTTCAAAAACTATACTGTGAAAGCCAACTCCTCCCCCCAAAAAGAGAGAGAGAGTGAGAGAGAGAATAAATCGCAAATTACTTGCCTACGCATTTTGAGGCTTCCACAATTTGTTGCCTTCCTATTTCGAAGCTCCAAGAACCTCAAATGAAAATGACATCATGTCTCATATGATAATAACACCCTTAGATTTTAATTCTTCTTAAATGGATCTAAATCCCACTAGTTAAAACAATTTAAGGCTTTGTGGCGGTATCTTAAAAAGCCAATAACAATCACTAAACTTTGGTGATCACTTTTGTATAAGGGATATGTAATGCGGATGCAAATCGTAAGGTCGCAAGTTCGATCCTTGGCCGAATTCAACCTCTACATTGGCGCAACTCCAGCCAACACTATCGCTACAGCTTCAAGCTCTGCTCTGAAGTATTTTATTACATCAGTATTGTATAACGTTTTTCAATCAACAATTTTTATACCTTTTCAGTTCTTTTTTTAAACTATTAATCTTTAGTTAATTTACACGCAAGTAATGGTGTCAAAAATGTAAGGAAGTTGTCTATGTAAACAACAATGTTTCTCATCAAGTTCGATCTGAGTGAATAATTTGTTTTGGTTCCCCTCCCCATCAGTTCCCCCCTTTTCTATTACTTGTTGTTTCTAATGACACTTGTCATTGACAAGCTAGCTAATTAAAGAGCCATTGCAATTTAATCCGAATTTTTTGCGTTTCTTGTTTTTTCAGTAACGCCATCTAGGACTAACAATACTAGTTAATTATTCTCGCGTCACAACTCTTTTTACGGGCAGAATTTCATTCATACATTTCCATTCACTCTGTAATGTCTTGAGAAGGAAAAAGCAGATTTAAAATACAGAAGACATTTATTCACAGATATAGACAAAAACACTAAACATAAATTAGAAACAAAATTAACAGTTAAAATTCCGATGTTTTTAAAATCAAACTAATTAAAAACTGCTAAAATTAAAGAGTTCTGGATCCGGCCATCACACATGGGCCACCCCCAAAAGTCTCTATAGATTTACTCGCTTCCTGTTTTCCATTTTTTTTAATTCTATCGATGCCTATCTCATTTCGGTTCAATTTCGAATAACGTTGAAGAGGTTCAATCAATTTCTGCAGTAGATATTTTATGTTGCTTGAGAACACTACAGGCCAAAGTATTTTAGTTTCATTTTGCTGGGTTCCTAGTCACGTTGGAATTTTAAGCAATAAAGACGCTGATTGAGCTGCCAAAGTAGCTTCTAGTGTATGGCAGACATCAATTCCGTACCGAAATACAGAATTTAGAATCACTCATTACATCCATTCACTTTGGCAGGAATCTTGGGATCTGGAGACTCATAATAAGATACATTTCATTAAACAGCATATTCATTCATGGTCCATTGCTTCCATAAGAAGTCTCGATGTGAAACTTATTCGCCTTCGCATCGGCCATACCCGTTTTACTCATTAACACCTATTATTTGGTCAGAGAGCACCTAGATACCCTTCATATAATGTTGATTTTACTGTTGCACATATTCTGGCTGAGTGTCCAAACTTTAATTCTCATCGCATAACGTATTTTAACTCAACTTCACTTGACTTGCGAGAATTAGTGGGAGAACCTCCCCACCAGTATATTTTTAACTTTTTTAAATCTATTGGATTTAATAATTTTATATAGCTGTTCTTCAACAATGGACTGGTTTTGCCTGACTGATCTGTCGTTTTGATTGCTGCTGTTTTACCGACTTGATTTTTTAATATACCTTAAATATTTTAACTTCTTTATTGGTACCATTTCAAACCATACGATTAGCGCAGTATAGCCTACTTTTGGCTCTTGCGCTATTAAAATTAAGTTAACCAACCAATTTCTGATCTAGAGCGACTTCTTTTAGATTAGCAGCAGGGCGGTACAACTTATCCACAGATCGTAATTTAGACCTGGATCAGAGAACTATCGCCTTGTTCACCAAGATCCAGTACCTCCAGTTGTATTACTCACGACATGGTGGACTTTGTGACCACGGTAGATTTATATGTGCGCCAGCCACCACCACACATGTTCTTCGGCCGGTGGGGGTTGAGCTCGTAACACAAGAGATCGAATCCAGTGCCCCACCAAAAAAGCTACCCCGACCCTTCCTGTTAATTTATTAAAGAGTTAGATATAGCTGTTTAAGTTGTCACTTCAGTTGTGTTCCTTGTAGAATTTTAGTGTTTCGCCCTTTTTTACTTCTAGCTTCTGCCCATCGAACCGTTTAGATAAATTCCTTGTTATAGGGACTAGAGGCACAAGAAGATCATAACAACTAGATTCAATGGTATTACTTAATAATGCATTTTGATCATATGTTTCTTACAGATTTTCAAAAAAGCCTTTGACAGAATTTAAAGATTAAAACTAATTATATAGAACTTAACACTTTCGCATTTATCTTTTCAAAAAATAAAGTAAATAAAAGGCGACATATATTATGACAGAAAATTAAAAAGAAGTAAAAATGAAATCTACCATCGCAAACTTCAAGTTATGTGAAAACATTATTTTTTAAGTCATTATTTGTCTTAATTAACTTGAATCCTTAACCAGTTTAAACCGGTTTGAAATAATCACTAGGTTTCTCTATTCCTCCCCTCTCTATATATAGTATGCTATTTTCAAATGATAAACTATTTCCCAATAAATTCTCAAACATATTAATTTATACAGAATTTTTATTAAAAAATATTTTTGTAAAAACAACCTGCTTTTTTCTAATTTCTGAAATCATAAAACAGTTTTATAAAGGATTAATCTTAGAATAGCAGTCAAATCCTTCAATGCATCCTCACTTAAGAATGAATGAAGTGATATTTCTCCATCTTGGGAAAAAGAATACTTTTATCAAAACTATTATTAAATGCGAGAGAACTTGTTTGAACATATAAAAATTAAATTATTTAATTTCCTCCGAAAAAATTACATTCCAACAAATTAACAACTATGATGTCATAGTTCTATGCCAACTTTTTAAAAACGCATCCGCTTTTAAAGAAGAATACGTTATAATAAAGCAATACTAGTAAAAGCAGGTCAACCTTTTAAAATCGAATCTGCTTTCAAAGAAGCATACATAATAATTATGCTGCAATAATGGTAAAAGCAGGTCAACATTTTAAAAACGCATATACTTTCAAAGAACCACATATAATAATAATGGTGCAATACTGGTAAAAGTAAATAACAAAAATATATGAGATTAAGAAATGTTGAATATTGCCATTTATGCTTTATTCATTGCCAACGCAATTTCAAGCTTCAATTATTTATTGCCTTCAGTTATTCAAAACCTCCTAACGAAAACGGGACCATGTTCTCACATGATAATAAATCAACAAACGAAAATTGAACAACGTCTTATCATGGTCTTATTTTAAAGTTTGGATAAATAAAGAATTGATTTCTGATCCTGAAGAATAAATTTCCAATTGCTATTATTAAAATGAAATAATCGCAGCATTTCTCTGATTGCATATCTAATCGGAAGATTTTTTTTTTTTGAGGATGGATGGAAATCAAGCAAAAATAGACACTCCCTTGAGTCATTGGAAGCAATGACTAGCAAATACTACTTCCCTTCTACCAAAATGGTACTAAAGCAAGTACTTAAACACACCCAAAATAGGGACCATTACAAGGTCACTGTGGTACATTATTCTGTGGTACATTATTCTTTTTTTCACCTCTCCTTTCCTTTTCTTTTTTCTCTTTAAACGTCGCTTGACTAAATGAACAACAGTACAAACCAATATATTTTCTCGGGGTTGCTACAAAGAAGTAAATCTCTAGAACACCATCGCATATACTGTCACCCTTTCTTAGAAAGACATTTTCTTCTTTTGTTTTAACAGTTCTTTTGCAACTTTCACTTTTTTTCGTAGCATTTGCATGCTGTTGGATTGAATAGATCTCTGGAGATTTTCTGTTTCTTCCCCAATTTCAATTTTCACGACTATCGTAAATTCTGCCAGAGCATTTTTCTACGGTGAGTTTACTGGAAGAAGCTTTAATTTCCTGATTTTCATGCTGATGCAGTACATTTCTTTCTTTGTTTCATTTTTTCCCCGCATGCTGTGTTTTGGAGGGATGTGTACACAGCAGAGTTAATTTAAGTCGGGAATAAGACGACGGTGTTTTTAGACGCCAGAAAAAAGGGATTATGTGTGTTACTAATGTTTCTGAGCTCTTGGGAATAGAAATGCATTTTCTTCTATTAATTTTTCAAAAAGGTATATCTTAAGACATATTTTTTTTTATCTGATTCAGTTACATAATAACAATTTGAAATATTTATACTTGCAATTGCATCATTTTGGTTAAATAATTTCTGTTGCGATTATTACAAAAATATTTTAGCTAAGCAAATAAAAAAAAACTTCAGGAAAGGATTTCTTTTTTTTTTTCTAATTTTCTGTTCAATACGAGATGTAGTAATTATATTGTGTTTAAAGTTCAAACTGCAATTTCATATATGAGGAAATAAAAATAAAATTAAAATAATGGTAGTATTATAACTGTTAGAAAATTTAAATTCTTGATTTTGACAAATCTACACGTTTTAAAAATCCCATGAGAATGAAAATAGCATGCCTGGAGTTATGTCTATTTGTCTGTAATCAAGATAACTCTTAAAACGCTTTGAGTTGGATGGATTAACTTTGGTGTATAGACTACAATATATTTGTATATTTGTTTATTTTTGAATAAAAATCATCCAGAGAAAGTCTGTCTGTCAGGGAGTAAGTGTGGAAGTGAGTATGATAAGTGTAAAACGTGGAGCTAGATAAATAAAAGATGGTAAATAAGTTAACATCTAAAATATAATTGAAGGGTTTGCTGCAAAAAGAAGGTATCTCCAAATATTCAAGTTTGCAGAAAGCCGTAAAAACGTCTGAAAATTCTAAATTCCAATGAGACAGACAGCTCCATCCCTTGAGTAATACGAGTGTTAAGGATTGGCACTGTATCTCTTTGGATCAAATGAAAAAAGATTTTTTAAAACTGATATTGCATGTAACTCTAAATTTTCCCAAACTAGAGCGACATACTTTTTGTAACAAACAGTTTAATTTTCGAAAATCAAATTTTGAACCAAGAATGCCAAAGGGTTGTTTGTCTGTTTGATTTGTACTTTTGCATGCTTGTAAACGCCATCATCGACACCAGTGAAATATGGTATGTAATCTTGTGATTAAACTGTTCCTTGATGTCAAACTTAGATTTTAACCAGTTGGAAAAATGCATTCCAAAATACATATCTGGGCAACATCCTTGCTTAATGTGCCCCTTACTTCGCCAAGGATGCTATTCGTGTCCTGTTATCAATCAAAATATCTGATCGAATAAGCTACACTGTGAAATAATTACAGTTACTAACCTTTTAAATCTAATACTATAATACGAGGAATGGTTGCCAAGTCGAAAATCGCCCCAGAATTAATAAACTCCGGTAAACTTGGGGGTCTGGGGTTTTTGGCCACGAGGAATCGATTGGCGCCGTTTTGAAGCGCTACGGTCGAGCAGTTCGGAGTTACAGATAGGATATTTTCAAACTTTATTAGTTTGCCATAATGGCTACTTAAATTTTCAAGCGGTAACGTGCTGCCATCTATAGCCAATATGGCGAACTAATAAAGTTTTATGTTTATGCTGTTATAGGTTTATAATATGTTTCTTATGTATGTATATATGTTTTGTTTTTCTAAATAAATTTGTCAAAAATATTGAACTTCAACACACTTCAATCTTTACCTTTACTTTACCTTTGTATAGAATAGTTCCCTTTTCAAACTCTAACTTTGTTTAGAATAGTTTACAATAGTGCACTTTAACCGGTTATCTTTTCACCAATGGTTTCACAAATTTTCTTATGGCATGTATTGTTTTGATAAATCACAATTGAAAATTTAAATCTTTGAGTTAGCTTCGATACCTGTTTTCTCCGAGCGGAGCTCGGTCACCCGCTGGTGAAAGTTATAATTTTACGATCATGATTGTTTTTTTAAATCTAAGAACACTTCTTTGAACTTTTGAGATCTTTTTGCTAAATTTCTTTTGAATTCATAAATAGATATCTTCTGAAAACTAGCTGAGCCGGTCTCTTCTTTAGACATCAAAATTTGAGCACGCGATACCTTCGGCATCTGGAGATAGCATGGGGCATAATTTTTCATCTTACAAACATTCTACGGCTTCGCTAGCAGGGGGAGAGATGTGGCTATTGGCGATAGCGAGGATCAAACTCGCAACGTCAGGGTTCGTAGCCAGATAACATGACCACAAGACAAAAGTAAACATTCAGTCTTGAGATTTTCATCTGGCTTATAAAGCTCCCATTGCAATATTCTCCCTCCAGTAAGACCAAGGTGAGACGAACGATATATTTGTTGTTGTTTAGTGATGATATATTGGTTGTTGATTCTAATGCGCCTTATTCATTTTTATTAGCTGATTATTTATATACATTTTTTATTTGTTGGCTTATTATTCATCGCATTTATTGATTTATTTTTCATTGGGGTAAAGGACGTACTATAGATAAACCCTAATGGCTTCGGTAGAATATGAGGACTCTGAGGTTGGATAACAGAAACAGTACAAGGAAAAAAAAGCACCCATCCCTTTAGCTTCGAAGCTAGAGACAATATATATGACTGCACTTACTCGGTTTAATTGAGCAGAAACAATTTCGAAAGTACTATAAAAAATAGCAAAATTTTCCTGTGATGCAAATGCCCTTATGTTGGCCCTATGTATGCTCATAATATTTCTAATTTTCCCAATTATAATATTTTTGATTATCCCAATCATAATATTTTTGATTTTTCCAATTATAATATTTTTGATTATCCCAATTTTAATTTATCGAACTCTCGAACATTCACAGACTTCGAATCATCATGGAAAATCCACGAAAAGAACAAGTTGGAAAGGAAACCGTTAGAATTGTAAAATAATTAAAAGGAAAATTTTTGAAATAAATACAAACGATTTCAAAAAGCTGGAGCAAATGTTTTTAGTTTTTCATTATCTGTTCTGATAAAATTAGGCAGCAGATGATTTTAATTAGAATAAATTAAAATAATCTGTTCACAAATCAGCAAGAAATGTAAAGGATAAAGGATTCGTATTTATTTTAAAAACAACACTAGAATATTTTATAGCACTAATGCCACTTTCAGTTACAAAATGTAATTTAATTAAACTCTTCAATGGATTTTTATTCGCCAATTATTTTTAATTTTTATTTCTTAAGGAGTTATAGTAACTGATTATAACAAGCGAAATTTGTTAAAAAATAAATCAGTATTAGGGTTACTAGGAGAATTATTCCATTTATGTTTCTAGGTTACCATATTGGCTACGAACTCGGATGAAACCTATGTTTGCACAATCGATACATCAAATATGTAGATAACACCGAGGATTTATATAAGATAACTATTATTCGCCAATGTCATGCAATATATTTGTTACCTTGTCCAAAGTTCATAATTAAATGCAGTAATGGGGAGATAAAATTTTTTTCGAAATATATAATTCACTTCTTATACTTGAAAGTACATATATCTTTCTGTCTGCGAAGAAGGTAACTCAAAAACGCCATGACCTAGATGGATGAAATTTAGTATAGAGATTTTGAACTACATTTGTAAACTTTTATCAAATTTTGAAAGAAAAATTAATTCAGAGGAAGTTTATCTTTTTGGCTGTCGGAGGACAGACGAACAAGACAACTACAAAGCATGAAGAGAAAGATAAATAAAATTTAGAGCACCGGCTTAACATCTGAAATATACATTTTAATCAAATTTTAAGCGAAAGCTGTCAAAGGTTGATTGTCTATTGGTTGATACTTAGATAGAAACGCAATAATTTAAAAAACGAAATGACTTAAACAGATGAAATTTAATATGTGATCTTGTGATTACAATTTCAGTTTCATCTCAACTTTGCATCTTTAAACGGTTTGGAATGAAAGTGCCCAAGGAATAAATTTGATTTTTGGATAATGTGCATTAATCGGTAGATTCGATAAAAATTCTAGATTCAGGCCGAATTTTATAATTACTGTTCGCCAATAACATACAATGTATTCTTGATCTTATACAAGGTTTTTTATGAAAGGGAGGGATAACACCTTTCCTTGGTGAATATGCAAGAAAGTTGTTTTAGAGAGACCCTTGGTTTTTCTGTTTCAATGCAGAAAGATTGGAAAAATGCACATTTTACTCGAAAAAATTCAGTAATTAAACATGTGTTGAAATAAAGTCATATTTCCTATTTTCGTAAAAATGTCATACTTAAAATGATCATGCCTGCGCAGGGAAATGGTATTACAATTTCGTAACAGTATTTCATTCTAGCCGTAGCCATAAAAATAATTTGTTATATGTTTCAATTATCGGTTAGCCTTTTTTGTTTTTTGTTTTTTATGGATTTTGTGATAGACAAGTCACTGTCCAAGACAGCGATCTTAAACAGAGATTTAGCGTCTCTTGTTTCCGTAGCACCATCTAGGGCCAAGAGTAAGACTTAACTACTCATGAACCATAACAGATTTTACGGGGCAGATTTCAGTCACACAATCACAGATAGTAATTTAAACGAATCAGAGAACGATTACCTTTGATCCAGTACCAGTGAAAAGAACCAACGCGCGCGCGCGCGCACGCACACACACACACACACACACACACACACACACACACACACACACAC